>VZUI01039549.1:0-37546 GCA_013401135.1 Cettia cetti
GCCGTGCCGCCGAGTGAGGCGGGACCCCGCCGCCGCGGGCCGGGGTCTGCGGGCAGCGGCGCTGGAGGGCCGGTAAGCCGGGGAGGGGCCGGGCAGCGCCACGGGAGGAGGCCTGGCGGCCGCCAGCCCCGGGCAGAAGCTCCACCGGCACCCCGGGTCGGGCGGGGAAGCCGGCGGGCGCTGTGGGCGTGTGTGTCCGTCTCTGCCGGGTGAGGGGAAGCCCGCTCAGCTTCGTCCTCCTCTTCCAGAACGGGAAAAGTTTATTTCTGTTCATCCCAGGTCCTTGCTCCCGGAGCCGGGCTGGGACTGGGGCTAAGCATTGCCTCGACTCGTCCCCTGCCGGTCAGAGCACGGCCCTGTCCCCTTTTCTTGGCGGGGACAGCTCTGGTCTTATGGAATGAATGGAGCACTCGTGAAGCCTGGACGCAGGGGAGAGAGGAGCCGCTGCTGTTCCCAGCTGTGGAGAGCATGGAGTGGGAGCTGGTGTCTGTCAGACAGGGCACGGCGTGCGGGAGGGGAGGCAGGGTCCCGGCCGCGGCCCGGGGTGGGTCACGCATCTGGTGGCGGCACTGCTGCCCTAGTCCTTGGTTGACATCCCGCTGCCAGGTGAACTGCGTGTGCGGGGAGCGCTCCGGGCCCCAGCAGGAGCTGGAAAGACACACAGGCCTGTTAGTGCCCTCGGAGGAGGAGAGCCTTAGGAAAGAACCAGCCTGTTATGATGTATGTCACAACGTTTAGTAAGCATCTTGCCGAAGGAGCGTCTGTGATATATATTAGTCCGAAAAAAATTTTAACAAATTGGCCAGATTTTCTTACCTGTAAGATAACACTGGAAGAATTAGTGAAAATGGATTAGGTTGTCCCAGTTAGCTGTTGCTTTGCCTTCCTTAGCAGTTCCATTTCCAGTGACGTCAGTCCTCAAGCTGATGGGCAAGCATTTGGGAGTTTGAGCCTCCTGGTGTGTCACTGCCATTGATGATGTGTGCAGGGACTGTCCTGCCGATAAGCCCCTGTGCAAGCAGCATAAGCTGCAGAGCAGAGACTGAGTTTTAATCTTTCACACTTTGTCCCATCATTCACTCAAAGAGAGCAGTCTTCTGCAAAGAATGAGTGTTTATTTTAGGTAGCAGGTTATTTGTGGGCCACGGGTCAAGCCTGCAACTCTGTGTCTTGATCTTTGGTTTATGTTTGTGTTGTGTGTTGGTGTGTGAGATTGGTGATCCTGTTTTTTCTCATGCAAAACCCTTCATCTGGCTAATCTGAGGGTTTGTCAGTTTGTCTTTGTGGTAGCCCTGAGAGGGAAGGACAGATGAATGGGTGGGGACAGGTGTTTTGAGATCTTCTGCTGCTAAAAAGTGTAGAATTGCAATAAGAGGGAGGAAGTAACCAGAACACTGTATTTCATTGTGAGAAAATGGACTAAACCTTCAGCATATTTCTTGCTTTTGTCGACTTGTTAAGAAGAATTGTGTTTTAGGCAACCAGAAATAGAGGACTGTTTTGGAAGCTGAAGGAGCCGTTTAAAGAGAAAAACAAAAGCTAGTACGTGTATTTACTAGAAGATAAGTCCAGGAGAGGCAACAGAAATGCAGTAAGGTTAGAGATAAAATATAAAAAAATAGGAAATGCAATTGTCCTGTGTGAAAACAAGAAAAATATTAAGGTAGAGACAGAGAAACAACAAACACATTTTTTAGAAAAAGTACTGATCATTGCATTTAAGTGAGCATAATGGTTGAGGTACTCCTGTCTGTAACTTTGAATAGTTCTGCTTCTTGAGATCAGTCATGAGCTACTGATACAGATATACTTTAGCATGCTAGAAGTGAGTAACATAATTACATTACCACAGATCCTCTGTCAAGACTCTTACATTCATGAGTATGGTTGCAGGTTTCTTGCACACATTAAAAAAAAGAGTAGACAAAACTGCTTAATATTTTCCTCTCAGCTTCCATGTCTTTAAGGGTTAAAGTGGTGATTCTTATGGGTGTGGCTGCAGTTCTGACCCCTTCCTGCTCTCTTAAGCCCTGTCCTTAAGGTGAGAATTGTACAGCTTGTAGGTGACTGGCTGAAATGCTTTCCTGCCCCTACAGCACAGGACCTGGCAGCACAGGACCTCTCTCCACTAACTGCATTTCAGGTCAGAGCACACAGGAACTGCATTTCCCATGTGATTTAACACAATTTCTTAGAAATCCGATACATAAATTACATAAGGGGATATAGATCAATAGTCTTTACTGAATGGTGAACATCCATCACTGTTAGAGAAGTGGGCAGTGTAGCAGGGATGGTATGAATGTTTCTACCCTGCTTTATGTAGAACAAATATACTGAGTTGGGCAGAGAGGTTTGGCCCAGACTTTTTATTATATCTCTAAAAAGCACACAGCTGATGGTTAGTGTTCCTCCTGCAGAGTGTTCTCTGCAAGCTTCAGTCAGCCTGCTGCATTCAGTGTTTGGATGTTGAATGGTTCTCATGGTTTTAGCAGAGCTACCTAAAACGTAAAAAATGTCATTGCTACAGTTCTGTGTCTTGATATCTGATCTGAATTTTTGTCTTTTGTGAGAGCTGTAAATGAATGTGATATCTGAGAGTAAAGGTAACAAATCTCAGTGCTTAAATGGAAGAAGGTGCATTTGAAAAATGAGGACCTTTGAGACCTGGTGGTTTTCAGGCTGAATCTTAGGGCACATTTGCACTAGTGCAGTGGTAGGATGGAAATAATTTTCAAACTACTTAGCTGAAAAGAGGCCAGTCTGATGGAATTCCTATGATATTTGCCTCTCCTGATCAACAGTTTTCCAGATCATGAAGAATATTTTGGGTGTTGCATGATCAGTTGTCAGCCAAGGAATTGCAACCAAAAACAGGAGATGACAAACATTGTCTTAATGGAGGTCACAGCACCTGTAGTTGTCCAAAAGACAGTTGATACCTAGGTGTGGTGTTTTTAGAAGTATTTAAAAATGGACTCATGAAAGAAGAGGGGGGAGGGAAAGGAACTTTCAGAAGCCAAGCTGAAAAATGCTGCACTGAGAACGTAAAAGTTGGCCTGAACACTGCCATCCTAGTTTTGTTTTTCCCTTTAACTGGAGATAATCAGTTCTTTTCCTCCTTTTACCTATTTTGCATGCATCATTTGGGACCCAAGTCTGTTTTGAACTGCTTGACTGCCTGCACAGGCTTTCAGCATATCCTGAAGATGGTTCACTGCTGTCAGCTATGGAGAGAATTTCTTCCTGGAAACGTTTGCATTGCTGGAAGGCAAAAGCTAGTTGGAAAAGCAGTTGGCACCTGTAGCAGTTGTAGTGATGTTGCAGGTGGATGTGCTGAAACAACATCAAAACCAGGCTTACTTATTTTATTAAAGCTTTGTGGGAATGAGGAAAGTGGAATACTGGTATATGACTGAAAAACTTAATAAACACTTCCTTAGCAGTATTAACTAACATTTTTTTCGCATCATAACTGGGAATGAGGGCATTCCTTGTATTCCTTGGCAATTCACTTAAATGGCTGTGTAGAATTTGTGGTCGCAAACCCTGCCGATGTGACTCTCATTGAAGTTGCATGTGGCTACTTTAGGACTGAGTTTGATCTTACTGCTAATTACAGATTGTCGTGAGGATGTCATTGTATGAGATTTTTGTATTAGATCCTCTTTGGTTAAATTTTCAGGTGTTGTTATTGCATGTGTCCTCAAAAGGAAGCATTCACTCTTTTCAGGATCTGAGTTCACCCCCTCAGGTGTCTTATCTCTCCAGCAACAGTAGAGACAATTGTGCTTTATTTTTGTAGGTTTTGGATGTGGGTTGTTTTTTTTATTTGCAATGGGGCTTTCACAGATACCTGGTGTACACCCCCATTTGTATTGCCCATCAGAAGTTGCAAATTCAGCTAAAGATACAGCTTAAAACTTTCCATTTCTCTTAGTGTGTGGGAACATCAATCTTTTTTATCATTGGTTTCCTTATATTTGATTTTACAGTCACAGAAAATTATTTATTAAGATAGCAGTTTCAAAAATCAGGATAGAACTGCATGTATTCAGTCAGTTCCTGTGGGTGATTTCTTTGCACATTAAAACTGCAGTCTCAGTTGTTTGGGTAACTCTTCCTGCACTCCTGAGGAGGTTCTGTCTTTGAGGCTTACCTGCAGGGATGCAGTTACAGGTGGTAGGCACTGCTGCAAGGAAACTGAAAAATATTTGGCCAGCTTAAGCTTAGTGTTCCAGCTTGGTAGCTTCCAGCCTGTTAATTTCTGTGGGCTGGACAGGGGAAGGGTCCCTTACATGTCATTAGTTGACTTGGGATAACCGAATATAGTTCTGATGTTAAATCTACCACTGAGAGCACAGCTTTCTTCATTCTCCCTTCCTTTCCCACTATGGGCTGTCTTGCTAAACTGAATCAAAAAATTAACACTTCTTTGAAAAAATTGGGGTTTTTGCTGATATGTCTCCCCTAGCAGTCAGACAGTGCTGTTCCCAGCACAAGCAGGGGGCTGGGAGTGTCTACACAGGGGTGAAGGAATGAAGGCTCCCTCTGATAGCAGCCAGTGCCTTAGCCTTAACGTTGGTAAAAAGTACAGCTGAACGGACAAAAAGTAAAAAGTGAGATCTACTGCTATGTTTTATGACACATACTTTTTAAATTTTTTTTCTTTTTGGTTATGGGAAGTAAACTGTAACAAAAATAATTAAAGTGTCAATCTTTTCTCTTTCAAACAGGAAGTGCCAGCTTTATATGGCTCACATCTGACAACATGCACCACCAGTGGCTGCTGCTAGCTGCATGCTTTTGGGTGATATTCATGTTCATGGTTGCTAGCAAGTTTATCACATTGACTTTTAAAGACCCAGATGGTAAGTTTAGCTTTAATGTTTGATGTGAAACAGAAAATTGAGAAGTGCTTCACAAAATTACTCTTTTCTATGAAAAGTAGTTCTTGGCATGTTATCACTTCCTCAGTAGGACTGAGAACAGAACAAGTCAATTTCTGAAGTGCTGATGTTCAGCTCCTTTTCTTGCTAGAAAAGTCTGCAAATCTAACATCACAGAGGATTCTTTTGGTGGTTAAGAACAGAAGGGATCATGTTTGGCAGTACTGTCTTGGTAGGTCTGCTTTTTCAAATACATTTAGTTTCAGTATTGTTATCTGCTGCGGTAGAAGTTATGTGCAAAAGCAACGTAGTACTATTACCTGTTTAAAGTCAGAAGAGACTCAGAAGGTACTGAAGAGTTCATTTCACATGATACTAGTTTCTGTCTTTTTGTCACTGCTTGTCTTGTGGCTGAGGCCTTATGTAAAACTTGTTTTATTTCATTTGCCATGCACTTTGCCTGGCCACCTCTGGCCTGCTTCTTGCATTCAGTTTTATCCCCTGCTGTTTGACTTGTAAACAGTTTATAGGCTTTTGCTTAGCTTAAGTAGCCAAGAAGTTATTAAGATGAAGAGGGATTTAAGCCATCTGATGACACCACACAGCGTGTTAGTTTTGTCTGCTGGGGAGCTGCTCTTACAAAGCCATCCTACTGAGAGTTTTGTTGAAGGTGATGATATGACTTCAAGTCTTAAGAGATCTATCCATCTGCATCTTCCTAAGACATGCAAAAAGTATGTAACTTTTGAAGCATTGACACTTGTGCCACATTTTTCAATAACTTGATAGTGGATAAATACATTAGGTGTATCTTTATAAAGAGTATGCATCTATGTGAAGACTTAATCAGCAAGTATTACAGAGGAGAACTGTAGACTGACTTAGCTTTCCTTTGATCCAGCTGTTCTGTCCTATGTTAGGTGATTATATCTTCCAGTATTTCACTCCATGCCAGCTCTTGTTTCCCAGCTCAGGTATTCTTTGGGTGGTTCTTTTCATCAGAATTTGTCTGGAAAATTAAAATGTAGTTTAAAAAAATAATTACTAGAGCATAGCCTCTGCATTTACTTGCTTTTTATTATCTTGGTATGCCAAGTATTTTCTCTCTTTTTTTTTTTTCTATGCTGAATCTTCCATTCCTTTTGAATAGTTCTCTGAACAGATGATACTTAAATTTTTAAGCTTGTTCTGCAAAGGCATGACTGGTTAAGTGTATATATGTGTTGGAGTGTTTGTAATAAAACTAATGAAGGGAAATACTTTGAATATACCAATACAATTTTGGAGGAAGTCCAAACAGGATGGCAAATCCTGGAGAAGCTCTTCTAGACTTAAATAAAATGTGACTTGTCAGAATTTTTTCTTATTTGGATGTGTCTTAGCAGATAGAATAAAACCAACAGATGCTCAATGAATCAATGTTTTGGGGTTTTTTTAACCTTTTACTGCTGTAAGCTTCTGTCCATCATTCCTAGTAGCATCTATAGGCATGCTTTTACACAATGATAGTGAAAAATAGTTCAGCTGCTCTTTCACTGAATCAGATTACTTGTATTTTACAGAAGAACACCATGAAGTAAGCCTGTGCACAGCAATAATTACAGTTTATGACTGCTTGGATGCTTACATTGCTTTCAGTCTTAACTTGCTTTTCCATGCGTGTCCTTTGTTAAAATCCAGTGTAGGCAGAGTGGAATACTCCCCGAAGAAAAGGACAGGCAGTGCACACATTTTTCTCAACCATGAAACAATAAGCCCCTGTGGATGCAGATGAGGAAATATTATTCATAGAAGAATCTATATGAAGGAAAAAGTAATCTGATATGGATGGGAATAAATTTTCAGGGAGAAATCATGTTGTTTGTATTTAGGGAAAGCAGCTTCAAATTATTTTTGATCTTTCTGCACTGTGTAGACTAAAGCTATAGTGTTATTTTTTGGTTTTTCCAGACCATACTAAATGCAAAAGATGAAAAGGGTTCTTCCTTACATGCTTTAATTTGGTCTCAAACTATTAGCTGCCCTAAAATCACTAAAAAAGAACAAGAGTATCATCTGAGTTTGTTGTTGTTGTGAGAATCGCTAAGGAAGTCCATCAGTCCAATAATAAAGGAGGACAAGATCTTTACTGTTGGTTATAGGTGCTTACCTAAAGCACCACAGAAATAAAAGGGTGTCCATAACAACACTTTTCTTCTTGTAAGTTTAATAGTCCACAAAAGAAGAAACATTTCTACTAGTATAAGGGGAGAGAGGAACCTGATAAATTTAAGTTTTTTATTTGGATGTGCTTTGGCAAGCTTATTGAAAAATAAAAATCTCCTATGCACAAGTCCATATAGTTATACCAAATTGTCTATCAGTTGCAGTATTTGGATTCGAGACTTTGATGTGTCTCTGCACAGTTTTTAGGAGAAAAGCCAACAACCAAAAAAACCAAGTAAAATATAATGGGTATGTTTCTTTGATAAAACCCAAATGAAGTTGCATCTAAAATTCCCACAGAGTACATCCTTTAAAATATTCATAGTCTGTGTCTGTCTTGTCTGGTGCCATTCCATGTAGAAACAAATCCTAATGTTTTGTAAATTTAATGCAGAAAGTAAAGTTCGTATGTTTTAGTTGTAAAGCAGAAACAGTTGCCTTCCTCTCACCTTCTGTAATGCTGTTCTCTCTCTTCCTTCTTTAGGCTATGGTGCCAAGCAAGAGCCATTGATACTGACAGCTGTGACAAAAGTGGAGGAGGTACATGTGCCAGAGGAAAAACATTGGCCTGAAGAATTCCAGGTGCATACTGTTGAGATAAGGGATATGTGTATTAAAGAGTAGAAGAAAATAAGAGATTAAGGAAGGGCTTTCTGTTGTTAAGATGAATTGTTAGACAGGAATTACTTATTCAGACTGTTCTATTTAGATAGAGCCGACAGAATTCATTTTAACTTCACAAAGCTGGTTTGTTATGGTAACCTGCTGTCTTGTTTTATCTGAATGAGTCAACTTAATGTGTTTCCATTTCCAGGGGAAAATTGTTACAGTACTCCTTTATCAAGTCAGGACAGTTGTTTTTGTTAGTCTTTTTAATATAATGGCCCAGTTTTGGATGACTTGTATTCTGTCTTGCCATAGCAGTCAGGTTTGTTGTTGTTGAGGGCGAGTCTGTGTCTTCTCTGTTCTCTCAGATTTCTGCCCTATCTCTCTCTTTCTTTTTATCAGTGTCAATTTCTTTTTCATGTTTTGTGCTCTTTGTGTTTCACATTTCAGCATTTTTTCAAAGTAGAACATGAATGCAGTATAGTCAATACCAGCTGATCTTTTACATGTATAGTTCTGTGCTTTCAGCAAATTGACAATGGAATTCTGAAAATCCTTTATACAAATGTAAATTTGAGACCAGTTGCAGAGTGAGCTACATAATTTTTTTTTTGCATTAGTACATATGTCATCTTATGTCTAAAGTATCTGTGTGAGGCAGCATGGAAGGTAGCTTAGCTGTATAAACATGACTCTTTTTGTTTTCATTTTTCAAAAACATGAAACTTAAGTTACCATCAGAATACTTGGAAAAAACACTTTGTTCAGTAGAAGGCTTGCAGATGGGTATAGAGAGTTTTAATAGCTTTCTTTATGAGTATGGGAAAGGATAATAAAGTTTCTGGATCTAAAAAAATTCCCTCTTGACTTCCTGACAGCATGAAGTGTAGAATAACAACATTAATTTTGGTTGCATGCAGAAGGTGCTCCATCTTGGAGCATCTTCATGGCCTCCTCTGGACCTTCCCTTAACATGTCCATGTCTTTCCTGTGCTGGGGCCCCAGGGCTGCATGCAGCACTCCAGGTGGCAGTAGAGCAGTGAACAGGGAGAATCACCTCCTTTGACCTGCTGGCCACAGTGCTTTTTTATGCAGCCCAGGGTGTGGTTGGCTTTATGGGCTGCTAGTACACACTGCCAGCACACGTCCAATTTTTCACTCATCAGTGTCCCCATATCCTCAGCAGGGTTGATCTCAATCAGTTCATCCCCTAGTCTGTATTGATATTGAGGACTGCTGTTCAGTTAGTGGAAAGGTGAAAATTTGTCAGTAGAAACTTAAACTTTCCCATCACCTCTTAATTAGAGAAGCTCTTTTTTCCTCTCCACTAGTTGTGAGGCAAGAGGTGTTTGTGGTTCCTGCAGAAAAATGAGACATATGAAACAGCACATCCATTTTTGGGGAGAGGTATCCTGCTACTTCTTTTATGTGTCACACTGATGGTCATTGTTCACCTCATTTTATTTCAACTTGGATAAATGGAAACACTGGATACCTACAGGTGCTAGAAAACAACACAACACAGAACTTTTATCCTAAATATTTTCCTAACCAGATGGGTCACAAAATATTCTGAGTTGGAAGAGACCCACAAAGATCATCAAGTCCAACTCTTAGCCTGCACAGGACGTCCCCAAGATGGGTCAGCACCATCTTCTCTGAGCTTAAAGCATAATCTATGTTGAAATTCCTGTCCTGACCTCTCAGGACAGGAAAGTTTCTACTTTCTTACAGGTTGTTGAGAATCTGTGGGAATTGCAGTATTTGCTCAAGGCATGTTTTATCCAAAGAGAAGACCTTGCTGCTGGGCAGCAGACTTAAATTATTGTAGGAAAAGCTCTTGGTACTGTATACTACCATAGAATGTCTTAAGAGTTGAACTGATGTACAGCAGCAGCACAGGAAACAAACTGTGTGGTACTTCTTTAGTTAATACGTAGGTAGCAATGTTTTAATCATGAGTCTGGGAGTCATTAGTGTGCATAGTTTGGGAATTTTTATACTTTGAATTTTGATCTGAAAACTAAAGTCTTTAACTTTTGTTTTTTCTTTCTCCTCTGCATTTCATAAAGCCAACTGGAAAAACTTTTTCAGGAAATCTGGTCCGCCAACCCCTGGTTCATATGGAAAGACTTGAGCTTCTCAGGAATGTCTGCAGAGACACTGCATTGAGAGATCTCTCTCATACCACAGTTTCCAAATTCGTCTTGGACCGAATATTTGTGTGTGACAAGCACAAGATCCTGTTTTGTCAGACGCCAAAAGTGGGCAACACTCAGTGGAAAAAAGTCTTGATCGTTTTAAATGGTATCTACTTTTTTGTGGTTGTGTGGGTTTCTTTGAGGAGGAGGAGGAGGAAACGGAATTGCTCTAACTGGGGCAACTGAAATGAATTCTTCCTGCATTTCTGTACATTGATACTTAATTTCAGCTTCTCATTTATCACAGTTGTTTCTACTCCTTTCAAAATATCCCCTTAAAATGAAATCTGTTCTTTCTGTAAAAATAAGTATTGTTGTTACTTGGCTCAAAAGTTATTTGAGCCATGACAGAGTGCCCATATGCATGTGGTAGGTAAGTTTCTTATCTTTGAAGGGGTGCACTAATTTATAGAATTTGAAAGTATATGACAAGGTATTACAATTCCTAAGTAACAATAATATGAAATCTCATGCTAAAGGTCAGTGACTTTTAACTAGAGATTTTAGCCATGAAGAAAGCCAGTTAAAACTTGGCAGCTGCTGTTGCTCTGTATTGCTGAAATCTTGTGTGTGTTCTATCACTGAACCATCTTAAGAGTTATGGAGATTCTGAGATGCTTAACACAATAAAAGATGGTGAAAGAAGGAATAAAGGGACTAGAATGTTTGAAAAATTAGTAAATGAAGGGTGTCCCTCAGCAAAGCTTTCTAGCAAGCAGTACTGACTTTAAAAACTTCAATGTTAATTTCATCTTGATCTATGAATCTGAGCTAAAAATCTAGCAGAGATACGCCCATACCTATGTGTGTGTGTGTTTCTTAATACCTATGAAAGCTGCACTCTAAGTACTAAATATGGAGCTATATGAGGGCATTGGAAGTACCTGCTCTTACCAGCATTTGAGAGATAATATGCAAAGAATTCCTCAGGATGGCCAGGGGTGTATTTGCTATGCCGAGTGGAGGTTGATTCATATCCTAACAGCAGGGAACTTTTCACCTTGAGTTTCCTGGTTCTGTCAGGTTGGATAACGATATAAAATTGCTTCCACATGAACCCTGGTCTCTTTTGCCTTAAGCTCCCAGTGCACTGGTATCTGCTGATGAAGGCTGCTGCTGTGGTTGACCTAACTTTCTCCTCTTTGGGTAGTTTCAGAAGGCAGGGCTGATACTTGAGGGGAAATAATTTATGTCCAAATACCTAAGTTGTATTTGGTGGTTCAGGATGGGGAAATGCAGCTGTGGCACTGTGGGGAGCTAACTCTGCTACTGCTTGTACTGAATATGTTTTCTGAATGAATGCAAGGTACCAGTTTCTGAGGCTGTCTAATCTGACATCTGTTGTCCACATGCGATTCACCTACGGTGCCAAAAAATACAATTGAAAACCTGAAACTGAATAAAATACAACTCCAGTCCACACCCCTCACCCCTGCCCCTTCCAGAAAAAAAAAATTTGGAAAACTGAGCAGCTGAGTGGTGTGTGTTACTCACTTCAGTTCTGGAGACAAGAGGGCTGTAGAGGCTTTCACTTAACGGGCTTGTTTTGTAGCACCCTGTGCTTGTTGCAGGTTGATATTCTGAAACGATGCTGTTGTGTAAAGGCTTATGCCTAAAGCCCAAGGGGCCACATGAGATGTTTCTCAAGGTCATAAAACCTTCCAGGATCAGGATACTAAAATGAATGCAGAGTTAAGTGATGTTATTTTTCTTGTCAGCTCATGTGCTTGCAGAAATGAATATCTGGAGACTTATGTTGTTAATTTTAGGGTCTTTTAATCTGTGGAGTATTCTCTGATTGGAATTTTTGTTTCAGCACAGCATACTTGTTAAAAAAACTTTATGGATCCTGAAAGCAAAGTACTTCTGCATTGAAGCAGTTCCAAAAGCAGCTCATAGCATTTATTTTTGTTGGTGGTTGAAGCTCAGCCAAAAAGCTGGTTCCTTCTTCTGGGTTAATCCTTAAAGTCTTCCTCCATTTGTATGTGCAGGCAGAGGGAAGGAGAATGGGGACACTGATGTGTGAGGGAGTTAGAGGCTTAGACATAATTGCTGATGCAATTTGCATAATATACTTTTCTGAGAATTTTGGGGCCATTTCGTCTTGGACCTTGATGTTACATACTCTAAAGAATTTTAACAGTTTTCAGCTTCACAGTCAGAATCTCTCATAATTTAACAGTTTTAAACATAGTAACATTAAATGGTAAAAATAAAGAAAAGAGAAAGACATAAAACTGTCAGCCAAAGGCACACATGCTTGCTTATACTCACTGTTTTTTTCTATTGAATGAATCACTTGCCCTCTCAATTTGTCTAGGAGCATTTTCTTCCATAGAAGAGATCCCAGAAAACATTGTACATGATCATGAGAAGAATGGCCTTCCACGCTTGTCCTCTTTCAGTGACTCTGAAATTAAAAAACGGTGAGTGGCCCTGCCAGTGAATGTGGGAGGGGTTTGAGGTCAGTGGTGCTATGAGCAATCAAGGGTACAGCAGAAGTCTGCATCTGAAAGTGAGGGTTTCTGCTCCACCCCTTGTATTATGGCACTATTCTGTTATCCTCACAGATGTTGCTGTGTCTGTCTTCCTACTTGCTTTGAAGGAGAACACCAGTGTAATTTGTGAGCTAGGTGAGCTAACCAACCAATAGTTAGGTGAGCTAACCAACTCCCTGGGATATAAGGTTTCTGTAATTCAGTGCATACCTAGTTGTTAGATAGTTGATCTTCAGAACTGAAGGTTTAACTGGACAGTCCATCCTGATGTCTTGTATGGTAAACCTTATTGCCTAGAGGTAAGATTGTCATTGCAGCAGAAATACTTTCTGGGGTTTAACTGATTAGGTTAGGTCTGCAATAGTACTTCTACATTACTTTGGCTAGATTTTTAACTGTGCCTGCTCTCATCTCTGCTAGAACCTATGCCATATATAATCCCTGTAAGGGGTGGCAACATGGAGAGAGCAGGACATAGGATGACAGTGGACACTTGTAAGCATGTGCTTTCATGGGTTTGTGTGCATTACACCATTCTGAAAAGTCAGCCCTTTATACATGTGTCACATGTCAGTACAGCCCAGCCCAAGGGTTTTTGTTGTGTACAGTGGCACAAAGACATTTATCACAGCTGTGCCTGTAGAATTGGGGTCACTTGATTGTGTTGATATTGTGCAAAGGAAAAGATTGCCACTGTGTTCTTGAGAACGTGGATCTGTTCTCTCCCCTGTGAGCAGCCCTGCAGAAAGGAAGGGCTCACCTCCAGGTGAGCCCTAATTAGGATATGTGAAGTTGAATCTATTATTGCTTGGGTTGCTATGTTCTGCTCAGCATGCAAGCTGTGCTGGAGGTGTGTACCATGGGTTTGGTTGGGTTCTGAAATCACCAGAGTTTTAGGTGTGGAAAACAGGGAGGTATGGATCTGTTGATTTAGTTTGCAGACCTCATTCTAGCTCTGCCTGTCAGGAGTATCTGAAGTGTGATTCAAGTGCTGTGCAGGCTGAAGACTCCATCCACATCCAGTCCATCCCTCCTTATTTTAGTGAGGACTGGGCTCTCAATCTCTTTTTTTTAGCTATTTATTGAAATAAACTTTGTTTTCAATTTATTCCTGCTACAGATAATCTGACTACAGAATATTACGTATTACAGTAATACATGAAATTCTGTTGAAATTTGTGGTCTCATGTTTCAGTGGTGCTCTCAGACATTATTGAAAGCATGAGAAAATATCAAAATAAATTACTGTTCTTAATTTTTTTTTTTTTGTACTCAAGCAGCAATTTCTCTAACTGCCTGCCAGTGAAAAATACAGCCTTCTATATGCATTTAGCTGCACCAATGCACGTTTCCCCATGTCCTTATGTATTTTGCTTTTTGAGCTCGATCACATGACATTACAAATATGTTTAACTTGGAGCTCTCAGTGTCTTTTGTCTCCTGTTTATTATGGATTGAGATAAGCTAAATGCCTCCAGTTTGAATAAAATGTGAAAACTAAGATAAACTATTTCTTCTTCGTCCTGTATGTAAAAACTGCTAGTAAGAAGACAGAAATTGTATTCAGTCATATAGATTTATAATATTGATGCAAATGCTCTAAGATTCACGTTGCTGTGTCTGTGGTCAGTTTATGTACATTTTCTAAGTATATGCTAAACACTTCCCTTAATTCTTTAATTTTTTTCTTCCTCTGTTTAGACTGAATTTATACTTCAAGTTTTTTATTGTTAGAGATCCATTTGAAAGACTTATTTCTGCGTTCAAAGACAAGTTTGTGCACAATCCTCGCTTTGAACCTTGGTACCGGCATGAAATTGCTCCCGGCATCATTCGTAAATACAGAAAGAATCGCACAGAGACCAAAGGGCTGCAGTTTGAGGATTTTGTGCGCTACCTGGGGGACCCTAATCACCGATGGCTGGATGTTCAGTTTGGCGACCACATCATTCACTGGGTAACATATGTGGAACTTTGTGCTCCCTGTGAAATCACATACAGTGTCATTGGGCACCACGAAACCCTGGAGGACGATGCTCCGTATATCTTGAAAGCAGCTGGCATAGACCACTTGGTATCATACCCCACGATCCCTCCAGGCATAACAGTGTACAACAGAACAAAAGTAGAGCGGTATTTTTCAGGAATTAGCAAGAGAGACATAAGGCGCCTCTATGCACGATTTGAAGGCGATTTTAAACTCTTTGGTTATCGTGAGCCTGATTTCTTGCTGAACTGACACCTGGGATCTGAAAAAGTGTCTTATGGATTAATCTAAACCTGTGTGAATACCAGCTGCAACACTGGCACAGCTGAGAATGACCATTTGTTTTCTAGCTTTTTGATGTTGCTCCACTTTTCAGTGAAATATTTGTCATATGAACAAGTAGGGGCTTATAGTTGTTTCCTGACCATGTTTTCAGTATATGACATTGCAGTCTGTTAGGAATGGTCTCTGTTATCTAAAATACAGAATTTGACTTCTCTCCTCTTCCCTCCAAGAAAAAAAGAGGGAGAACAAGTGGGCCATGATCTTCCCCTCCTCGCAGACAGAATGCCATTTTTGAAATGTTGTGAAGTATTTATAAAGATGGCAATTTCACTGTAGGTAACCCTGACATGTGGGTAAACATAATGATTTCCTGCTCATGAGAAAGTCATGTAGTCTCCCGTGAGCTTTGTAAATGAGAGGCCAGTACAAGACTAGAAATTAATTAAATGCTTGACAAATATAACCATCTAGGTTCTGTCATGTGACTGCTGCAATAACACCGATCTAATCTCATTCTTTTTTGTCAAGAAATGAACCTAATTAGACAGAATGTTTTAGAGATGTAGAAAATGAACTGGTTCCACACCCCAGTTGTCTCTGTATTTTTGTCAAGTGTTTACTGTATTTACTACTGATGTATTGAGCCTCATAATTCTACCTTTGATTTTCAAGAGATTATTTAACTCCTGGCTATGTAAGTTATGTGAGAGCACCAGCTACGAGTGAAGCATAGAAGAAATATGAAACTGCTAAGGAAACTGTTAAGGAAAATTAATTTAAAGTATCAGTTGTATTTGTGGGAGCACATATAATATTCAAAAGATGCTCTCATGCAATTTAACTTGTCTTTTCTTCTAACAGTTAAGATTAATAAAGTTACAAAAGCAAGATGCCATTAAAGAGCTGCTTACTTGGATTAATGATCCAGCTTTTTCTTACATCCAGCCTTGCTCAGTTCAGTACCTCAGAGAACAGAAAGTTTATGCCCCTCTAAAAAATTCATCTCCCTACTGCTTAAGGAGAGGAGATGAATCCGTGATTTTTACAGTGGTTCACTGCCACGGTGTCCCAAGTCAAAAATAACTAACATTTATGTTACTGATGTAGTAAATTGGATATTTGCCAAAAGTTTAAATGTCACCTAAATTCGTGTACCCAATGTATGCGTTAAAAAAAACCTGAATTGAGTGGACGCAGCCATCATATTTGCTTGTGCTTGTATTGTGTCTCATAAAGAGCAGTCTCTTGTCTGAGTTCACCAGCAATAAAAATCAGTGTGCTGCCACTTCATCCCACAGGCCATGGAAGAGACATAGACCAAATATCTGAAATACAGGAATTGCTCTGTCACAGTGAGCATATGAATTGTATTTTTTAAATCATAGTCCCAAAAGATTTATTTTCAGATCAGCATAATATTGCTGGCTAAAAATGCTAAGGACAGCCAGTGCTACAGAATCTGCTTTTAAATCTAGCCACTGTATGTTTTTGATAGCTTTCTGTATTAATACAAGGAAGTATCTTGCACTTGTGTAAAAGGAAAGCTGTGCCAAGCTGACATGTGCTGCTACCCACAAACAGGAAGTCCTGTTGTAGCTGGAAATTATTTCAGAAAGATCTCAACAGATGAACTGAAATAAAGGAGAATCATTAACTGGGCATTGTTAGCAAGAGAATAATCCAGGGTGGCAAAGTTGGAAGGGAGGATATTTTTCAGGTTGATTTGTTTTGGTTCTTTTTAACAACAATTACAGTGCCCTAACTTGTTAGTTCTTAACCAATGATAAAAAGATGTTATCAGCCCCAGGTTTTTCTGTGGTTTTCTTAATATGGAAACTTAGCAAAATACAGTGATAAATGCATTTTGGAGCTAATAATCTGATTGATTACCTTGTTGCCAATTTAAAAATGTAACAGTGAATAATGTATAGTAAATTCAGGCCTTAAAGTTTAATAAAGTAGAATTGTTTTCCTCTGAAAGTATAAACTACTGATCACACAGAAGGCCAATGTATGTTTCTCTTTTTCTGGGTAAATTACTTCATGTATTGCTCACTTAAAAATTGCTAGATGGAAAGTCCTACATAAATATTAAGTAATAATATTTTTTTTTTCTGATAGCTTTCTCTGTATTGAGTTCTCTCAGCCATCTGTGAACAGAGCTGTGGACTGACCTAGGCAGAGGTGTATAATCCTCTCCCATCTCTGTGTTCCCGTGCTTTTCAGGCTGGAACTGGAATGCACATTATCATTTCTTCAATTCAAATGCAAAGTTTCTCCTTTCATATAGCTCAGTTATATGTTCCTGAGCTATATTTTCTTTCTAAAAGCGTGGGTTTTTGGTTTTTTTCCTTATATGGCTGAAGTAACAATGGTGCAATTTTGGCACGTTTCTCAAGGAAACTTGTATACCATGATGGTCCTTGGCAAGGTGTGGTGGGGCTATCCTTAAATCAGCACAGTGCAGGCAGGATGGTCAGAGTGTGCTGTGTTAGGGAGGAGACTCTTGCCACGCTGGTTATGATAAATTAAATGCTTATTTTAGCTTGATTTACTCTGCACAAGGCTTTTATGTAGTATCAGTGGCACGCACAAACATAATTTGGCTGTTCAGATGTTATTTGCATACCACTTTCAAAACTGCAGATGATACTTATGTCATATTTTTGGAACTGCTGACCCAGATTATTCTTTCTCCTTTCTTACTATTACAACTTCAGAAAACAAATTCACGTCCTTACTTTGTGCATCTGTGTCTCTTTGTTGTCTCTCCTCAGCAGCTTTTGAATCCTTTGGCCCATTTTAACCACATTTTGCAAAGGAGAGTCAAGGGGTAGTGAGTTGAAGTAATTTTCTTGAAAATAGGAGGAAAACTATTCCTTGCACATTAGAGAGTCCATGCTGTATGTTGGCTGTAGCAAAAGTACAGACAGGAAACAGTTTTACTGTTTCTGCCTGTATGGAGCTCTTTGTTTCTAATGGACTCCCTTCCCTAGTGCTACCTACAGTTTGGCCTCTTATCTCAGCTAACAAAGATAAAAGTTAAATTAAAATGTATTCCATGGGTCTGTTATCTTCATGTTCCTAATAAAATTGAGCTGGCTGAGTTTTTTGAGATCTTGGGAGTAAGAGAATTTGTCTTGTGAAAATCAATTCAGAGTTCACTTGCTTGTGAAACAACTTTATGGTAATGCTTATCCCCTTTCCTTTTAACTTCAGCACACAGTGCATTGTCACTGCCATGCTTTCTGATTGCGTGCCATGAAGATGTTTTTCTGTAGTTAAAAATACGTGTGCTTTTTTTTTTTTTATTTTGGGAACTGTTCTGTCAAAGAAAATGTCTTGAAAGTATGTATTCTTCCCAAAAAAGCATGTTGTTTTCTGATTCATGCGCAGATGCTGCCCTGTTTGTACTGGGGATAAGGCTGCCTGCTGCTCTGTGTGTCTCCATCCTCAAATTAGGGAAGCCACCAGACAGCTCTGGCATTTGTGCAACACTGTTTTTTTCTTGAGGTGATAACTTTTGTGTTGGCTCAGAAAGCAGCCTTTGATCTTAGCTGTGCTCCAGAAAGTTTGCTGAGAAAAAGAGTGATTATATAGGGATTGCTTAAGCTTATTTTCTCAGATGAAAAAGGATGTCTTGTCAGTGTATCTTCATGTGTCTGATATCTCTTAATTGACAGAGAGAGGGGGAATGATCTTTCTGCTTAATGGCATTGTAGTGATTTATGCTAAGCTCCCATCCTATTTTTTGTTATAGCAACATAAAAGGACCTGGAAGGAGGTGTAAAGTCAACATGGGCTTATTTGAAATGTGAAAGTGCAAAGGAAACTTGACATGGGAGTTGGTTGCTGGAGATTTATTGTGTCAAATTACTTGTTACATGTCATCTGCAGAGGCTGGTGCAGATTCTTTGTGGCCTGTGCTTGAGAAGATTTATGCAAGGTAGAGAGAGGCTTGTGGGTGGTGGAAAATTCCCTTTCAGCCTGAGTTAGTTGTGCGTGTTCCTGGGCTGCTGCCGTGGGGAAGGTTTTAGAAGGAAATGATCCTATTAGCAGCAAAGCCTGCAGTCTTGGGCTGGTGAATGGAGTGCTTCCCTCCTGGAGGAGCGACGACTTTGGCACACACTGATGTGTGCAGCCAGCTTTGGTGCTGCCTTGTATAAATCTCTATTTTTGTGCTTTTAATGCAGTTGTGTGCAGCTGAGCTGTCAGCTTGCTTTCCTGCGTGTGGCAGTAGCCTGGGGTGACTCATCTCTTCACCACCAGAGCAGCTTTGAAAGGCCTGCAGCCTGTTTTGCTATGCAGCAGGAGACATTTCCCTTATGAAGAGAGCAGCATTAAGCCTGCAGCCATGCAGCTGGTGGCAACTGGCTGGTGTAAGCACGAAAATGGTGCTGTTTGGGGCTTTCCTTTTAATCCAGGCAGGAGTGAAAGGGAACAAAGATGTGTTTTTGCTTTGAGTCGTGAGAAGGAGCCATGCTGTTAGAAATTCCAGACTGGTAAACCCAGGGAAGGCAAAGTCTGGGAGAGCAATGCTGAAAAAAGCTATGGGTAGTTTTTCTAAGGCTCCTGGAGATACTGGACATGTTGAAGGAGAGTTGCTGAAGCTTCCTGTGAGGTGTCAGAGGAGCAAGCATTCTCCCTATAGCATGTATGTGCATGCCAGAGGAGCAAATGCTGATGGAAGAGCATGCACATTGCAGGCTGAAAGTGTGAAACATCTACTGTGGGTATCTGGTTGGAATCACTGAAAAGGAGGAAATTTTAAAAAAGTGGGAAGGAAGTAATGAAAAAATAATCGTGAAGGCTGCACCCCTGGAAATGCAGTGCCCACTCCTAACTGCCAGAAACATGCTGACTGCTCTGGATGTGTACAAATAATTTCTGAGCAGTTTGCAGGACCAAAGCAAATCTGCAAGTGGGAGGATAAACTGTGATCATAAGGTATCTGTACGTGCTCTGAAAAGTGATTTAATACTGAGAAGCTAGCCAAGACTCTCAATTGTGCCTAAGTAAGTGTATCTCATCTAGGAAAAATGCATTGCTATAGTGGAAGCATACAAGTAGAAAAAGCTCTTGTGGGATAATTAGCTCTCTCAATAACCAAGTGTTAGACACCTGCTGTAATTTAAGAAATAAGAACATTTTTTCTTGAACATCTTTTTTTTTCTTTTCTCTGCAGTCTTTCTGTTTTATTCAGTTTCTTTCCTGTGTCCTGAGAGGTCTTTGGATGATACACCACAGTAGGACACATCATTCTTGTCAGAAAGGTGGAAGAAGCTGTAGGAAATACAAAATGTTCTCCATAATTTTGAGAAACACAAAAATACAGGAAGTTTTTATCAATCATGAATGAACTTGTGGTGACTGAAAGATTAAGATTGCATGGGTTGTTTCTTGGATGTTTCATGTGTTGGGCAGAGATCCACTTAGGGAAAAATTATCACTGTTCTCTTTGACATTTTTGTTCTTACATTTTGAATAACTCCCAGTAAGGTTTCACAGCAAGTAAAATTTGAAGTTTGCTGTACCACAAAGGTTCACTTTGGATCCACTTATTTTGCTCTCATTCCCATGTAAATATTTCGTAGAGTAAGAGTTGTGTCTGTTCTTACTCAGTTTCTTTGATTTCTGACTGTTCTTTGCAATGCTGTAGCACTTGTATTTGTGGAAAGGGAATAAGCAAGAAGAGTCATCAATACTCTGGAGAGAACAGGACTCCAAAGCAGGCCTTTTTTTGTATGCTGCTTCCATCTACAACATCTGCTTTCAGTATCTTTTCAGCTTAGTTCTTTGCTGTAAAACCCATTGGGGTACGTATTTGTGGTTAAAGCAACAGATTTAGAAATATGTAACAGGAAAGGGATTAGGAACAGTGTTGCAGCAGGAAACAAAGGGCTTGCACACCCCCTTTCACAGTTCCAAACCTTTAGTTCCATCTTGAATACTCGTTTGACAGCTTTTAGGACATAGGTTCTTGGCCTTATGGGAGGTGTGGTGTATAGAGTAGCTGCACTTCTCAGTGTCTCAGTTGCATGCTTGCACACACTTGTTCTTCTCTGATAGAATCAGGAAACATTCTCATAGGTGAGACTTTTGTTCCATCAGGTGTTGCAGTACTGTGTAGCATAAGTGTTATTTCCCCTTTCTGAGCAGTAAAAGTAGGTTTCCTAATTCTCTTGACTACCAGAGAATATAAACATGATTTCACTTTTCTGGAAGATGACCAGTGATAACAACAGTCTTTTTATCAGGTTTTAATCTTAAAACACTGTTTAAATA
This sequence comes from Cettia cetti, assembly GCA_013401135.1. NCBI lineage: Eukaryota > Metazoa > Chordata > Aves > Passeriformes > Sylviidae > Cettia > Cettia cetti. The sequence goes on from VZUI01039549.1 coordinate 20,957, forward strand.
CATCTCTGTGTGAAAGCAAGGTACTGCAGTAAGTTGTAATTGGTTTTTGTGGTTTAGAGTTGACTTAATAGATCATTGGAAATGCCATTCTGATGGAAAGCAGGTGCATTGCTTCTGTCTCCATGTAAGGATCTGTCATATGTTTGCTTACCAGTCAGAGGAGATTAACTTCATTAGATAGTGATGCATTTTATTGTAATCCTTTTGTGAATTTGGGTCATAAAATACAGCATGGTAGATTTGTCTTGTGTACTCCTCTGCTAGTAGTATTGGAAGAAATTTCATACCACTTGTTATTTTGGGAACTCTTTTCTGCAGCTTCTAGTTGAAACTGCTTCAGGTTTAAGCACTTTGCATTGGAAAGTGTGTAATTGGACTATGGGTACACCAGAAGGACAGTGTGAAGGCTTTCATGAAGAACTTAAAGCCAGCAGTGTAACATGGCTGTGAGAAGTGGCCAATAAATGAGTATTGTGACTAAGGCTGTGGAGAGGCCTTGCCTTGACCCCATTCCCAGTTCTTGTCAGCTGTGACTCTGGGGAGCTGGCAGAGTTGCAGAGCTACTGGTCATTGAGCAGAACAACCAGACCTTGTTCAGCCTAAGAAAGGAGAAGGGGGTATAATAGGTGTCTAAACCTGTACTGGGACAAATGAAGTAGTGAGAGAATCTCACATCCAGGGAAGGAGGGGAGCCAGAAGACAATGCACTCACAAAGACAAACCAGTCTGAGTCGGCCAGGAGCCAGTTGAGACTGGAAAATAGGAGAAGGTTTCCTACCTGAGGCTGTGTGTTTTCATTTTGGTATATAAAAAAGGAGCAAAATAATAACAGGCTGCTATGCCACTGCCTATCCAAGCAGCAGAGGCCTTGACTTTGTAAACTTGTTTAGGTTGGGAAAGACCTCTAAGTTCATGGAGTCCAACAGTTAACCTAACACTGCCCGGTCACCACTAAACTGTGTCCATGAGTGCCACAGCTACACAGCTTTTAAATACTTCAGGGATGGTGACTCTACTGTTTCCTTGGGCAGCCTGTTCAGTGCTTGACAACTATTTCAGTGAAGATTTTTTTTCCTAAAATTCACTCTAAACCTCCTCTGTCACAACTTGAGGCCATTCTCTCTTCTTCTGTCAGTAGTTAAATGGGAGAAGAGACCAATGCCCAGCTGGCTGCAACCTCCTTTCAGATAGATGTAGAGAGCAAGATGGTCTCCCCTGACAACCCCAGCTCCCAGCTATCCTCTGGGTCCCACCTCTTCTCTCAGCCCAGTGAGCTGTGGCAGTGAGGACAGCAGAGCAGGGCTGGTGCCTGTGTGCTGGGGGATCTGACTGTCACATATATTCAGCTCAGTCTTGCATGCCATGGGTTGTATATCTGAGGAGATGTTGCCATCTCCTGCCTCCTTTTCTTCTTTAGCACTTCTTATCACATTTGGAGATGGTGGAAGAAATATCAAATTTTGAAAGAAGCCAGGAGCACAGGGTTAATTCCTTGACATTTTCTTTAGTGGAAAGCTTATGGTGCTTCCCCCGTCCGTGTTTAAGTTGATGTTTGCTAGGAACAGAAGTGACTTGGTAGAAAATGAGGGGAGGTAAAGAGTCTCATGGAGTAAATTCGTCATGTAATGTTTTTGAGATCCCTGGCCTCTCTCCGCTCCTAGTCCAAGGGAGAGGTTGGACAGCATGCTGCAACCAGACTCCAAATCCAGATATCCCATCTCTAACTGGCCAGACTGACTTGACTGTCAGAGTGGCAAAATGCACACAGGTGTCATTGCTCAGAAGGACCTCTGCAAGGTATCTCTGCTGCAGGCTCTGCTGATCCCACTCAAACAGGTATCTCCTCTAGAAAATGAATCATCAGTCTTCAATCCACCTCTTATTTCCTGTCCCTGAAGTGGAGATTAAAGATCACTTTTCTGCAGCAGGGATCTGCCATTGTCATAGATGAAGGTATTGCTAGGGGGGGCAGCACAACAAATAAACTTTATTGATGACTGAGCCCTATAAACAAAGCTTTTTCTATGAGGCAGAAGTACTTTTGGATACTTTTGCCTCATAGCAAAGAATGTGTATTGATATTTGTAACACGTTTAGAAGGTATTTGTAACGTTTAGAAAAGGTGAAAAGTTCCTGTAGGAGAAAGAGCAGAACTTAAATATTTATGGTTTTATTATCAGCAAATAAAAATAATTATACCTGTAAAAGAGGATTGTTCAATCATGCAGAGTGAACTTAGCATGTAGGCTGCCAGTGCTTACAGCTAACAGAGTACACAGAATAATGTCAAGAGTTTATTTTGATTCATAATTTTAATTTTTTCCTGACACACAAATCATCAGGGGTGTGTTTGCAATCTGGAGCAACCTAATGCTCCAGACTGCAAGCAGTACTTTGATTTGCCATCTGAAACTTTAACATGTATTTGAAGGCTTTCTGTGTAAAGTATTATTCTGAAACACACTAAGTCTGCTAGGCATTTCACTTGAGCTAAAGGCACAGAAAGATCTAGTGTAGTCTCTGCTCCACTTGAGAGAGGGCAGAGTATTGGGGAACCTGGACTTCCATGCATTTACCTGAGTTTTATTTTGTTTAACATCTGTTACTTGAGGTGAGTTCTGCAAGGGCAGATCACCCCATCTTCTCCCCAACTTGGAGGAGCTTACAAGCAATTCAGGGCATTCGGCTGAGGTAGTTACTTTTACAAGCCGTAGAGCTGATTCTGCCGGGTGCTATTAGGGTTCTGAAATGCTTTCTTCATAAATCTCTGGGTTTGATTATTTCTAATTTTGCTGATGGTATCTAAGAGCTAAAATTTCTGAGAATACCCTTAAGTGAAGTTACTTAGGTTGTGTTGTGCCCTTGATGGGAAAAAAATCTTGTGCTACACTGGTCTCTTGCAAGGGATGAGGGATTTAAAACTCAGTGAGAAGAAGCCACTCTGGTGTTTGAAATGTTCCCTTGCTGTCTGTGGGATAGAACCACTGGGAAAATGACAGTTTTGAAGAATACAGGCTGTGCAATGTGGTAAAGTCCTAGAGCTTGGTGGCTAAATCCTTCATAGAGGGTGTGTCCTCTCCTGGTCTGCACATAATGAAGAGGGCTCTTCCATCAATCACTGCTCCTCACTTCAGCAGCCTACTGCAGCTTTAGGTGCCAGATCCACTGAGCCACTGGAGGGGCAAGGATATTTCAGGGGAATTCAGCATATAGGCTTGAATAAGGAGACTGAACACTTAAGGAAGTTTTGGGAGGGAAGGATAATAGTGGTGAATTTCAACAAGGTGAGAGGTGGAGTAAAAGCAAAGGACTGACTGTAAGACGTCTTGCAATATAAGAATTTGGAAAGGATCCTGAGGCTGATGGGACTTGCTGTGCTTTTTCCTTTTTTTTTTTTTTTTTTTTTTTTTTTGGCCAGTGTCCAGAAATTTACGTTCAGTAATTGCTGAATTTGCAACACTTGGTACAAAAGGCTGGGAAATACCAATATTAGGGACTTCCTTCATGCTCTTCTCACCCACACTTCTTAGGATAGAAGTTATTCTCATGACATTGTCACATGCTATTTTTCCACAGAATTCAATGTCTCATTCATTGTACTGGAGAAATGAGGCTCCTGGCTTGAGCAGGTCTTGAAGATGGGTAGAATGCCTGTGGTTCTGCTTTCTTACCTCTTGCAGAAAATAGAAGGTGGGTACTGAGAGAGGGGAGAACTGCATAAAGAAGAAGAAGAAGAAGAATCATCTTACAATCTGCAAGCAGTTGCTGCAAAAGTTTTGCATAATGCAAGTTACATGACCAAACCATGAGTCTCACAAATCTTGTCACTGGTTACAGGTTCCTCATTCTTTAACTGCAAACCTTCAGCTATGACTTGTACAAGCCCTGTTTGTTCACAGCTGCAACTGAAGCCTGAAAAGGCTGGAGCCTGAATAGGGCGTTTGGGTTCAGGTACCTCAGCTGACAGTCCAAAATGGATTTGTATTTTTTCTTTAGGCTGCTGTACAGTAACTCTCCACTTATAAGCCCAGATTGCTCTGTCTCACAGGCTGATTTTTTGAGAAAGAAATTACTGGCTAGAAAAAGCCATGGGTAGTTTCTCAGACTTGCTCTGGGCAGTGTCATATAAACATGCCCTGAAGGACAAAACTGGGAAGAGAAAGGCTGTTCAGCCATGAAGGAGGAGAACCAGGCGCAACACATAGATGTGAGGGGACAAGTTAGGGAGCTAGGATTAGCAAGCACATTTCCCTAGATACCAGAGTTTCTGTTATTAATGTTGGCTATGAAATCATAGATTGTCCAGAGCATGCCTTTGTAGAAGTTATGAGTGGAGGGTCAGAAGCATTTCTGTGAAATAAAGCTCTTATTGGCCGTTCCTTTGCTGCTGTTCAAATGTCCTGTTCATGCAGCATGAGAACTGAGCTCCTCACATGAATGTGAACACCTAATGAGTCCTGCTGAATAGAAACCACTCGAGTGTGGATGTAGCATCCTCATTAAGTGATCCTGTCTTCTGCTAGACATTTTTGTCCATCTGATTAACATTACTTTCTTCAACCCCTTAGCATGCAAGCAAGACACCTTGTAGAATTCTTCACATTCCAAGTCCCTTCTTTGAGACACAAAGTTAGCTTGGCTGTACTCTTGACCTCCTTACCTTGTTTTCCACCAGCGCCTTCGTACCCAGGCAATGTGATCTCCTGCTCACACGCTGTTTTCCAACTAGCATAGACTGGGTGTGATGTGCTGGGCAGAACACAAACAGCAATTTCACTTGTCATGGAGTTCCTCTGGCTTGACAGCTCATGCTGTTGACTCACCAGGAGGCTTTTAACCTGGAGCACTATTGCTATGGGACCCAGTTTTACTGGAGGGCAATCTCTCTGGCACACCTGAATGGCTCTGTGCATGTTCTGTACCTTTCAAAGGTACACAGTAAGTGTTGCATGGCTGCTACGCATTGCCTTGATTGAAGCCTGACACATAGCAGCTGGGATGTTGAGTATATGGTGGGAAAGGAAACCACTGTTAGTAATCCTTCTACAGCTGCAGAAGCCATAAGATATTAGTGTGAAGGTAGTGAAATGTGCATGGAGAAAATCCGTGTAAATGGGTAATGATTAACTTACATCATTATTGCTTATTTGGCCTATCATGAGGGGTTTTGGTAGTTTTACCGTTTGGAAGGAGGCCAGGGTCAGACTTTAGAAACAAAGAGAGTATTTTTTGGTAATTAAGAAAAATTATGCTTGAGTTCTAAATTAAATCAGAATACCCTTAAGCTGCCCTGCTGCGAATGTTTCTACGCAGATTTTCTGGCACCAAGTCAAGCATTGTCACCACTCCTGTGCCTACTATTTGTTATTTAGGCGTGTATGTAAGATTTTCTGGTGAAGACAGGGCAATATTAATGCTGCTGTGCAAGCCCTGAGTGAAACTTCATCCAAACATGGGCAAACAACTCCAAGGGAGACTTCTGAAACAGAATGAGTGCAGAGAAGCTCGGAAAAAGTTGTATTAGGGATCTATGGCCTGAACTGATTCATAGGTTGTACAGAGACTTTGTAGTCATCTTTTCTGACTTTCTATATTACACAGCCATTAAACTGTGCTCTTGAATTGACTCTGTTTTGACCACAGGTGCATGTTTAGGAAATGGAGAAGGAAGGAATTATGACCTGAATTTACAAAGGTTCATTAATTTAGAAGTCATCACAGCTGTTGGTAAAAGGTCTTAGTCTTTATTACCTTCCCAGGTAATTATCTTCCATTATCATCACCATAGTTAAATGTTTATTATTCATTTCTACTCTAAACTTTCTTCAAGCTTCCTATGTTCAGACTTGGGATGCTTTAGTTCGCTACAGCCAGGAGATTCTGGCACAGATGCCAGTGATGGATCCTGCACCTTATCCAGAAGAATCATCAGAGGTGGGAAGAACTGGGATTGACTTGTAACAGTGGGGTTTATAGCCTGGTATTCTCATGTGTGTCACCACTCCAGTAATCCTCATGGAATAAGGTTCTGTTTCTGGCATGCACTGCAGAAGCACCGTCAGCTTTTCAACTTCTTTGACCTTGTATGTCAGCCCCATGATATGTGGGATCAAGAGAAATTTGCTTTAAGAATCAAATCAAGCTGACAGAGCCAGGAATTAACAAGAGAGGCATTAGGAGCTCGTTTATTTCCTGATGTTGTAAATCTAAACCTCTGGCACGGTGTCCAGAAGACATTTAATTTTGTAGCTGCATAGTAGCAGTCTGTATCTTTCTGCAAATCACCTTCATCTATTCACACTTAACAGCACTGTTGTTTGTTCTCTTGACCTGACAAACCAGAGATGAGAGGATTAGGTTTCCAGACACTGTGAGTCTTTTTCTTAGTGACCAATTTGAATTTCAGGCTTAAGTGAGCCAGTTGACTGCCTGGTGAGATATGGCACACCTTGAAACTAATGAGCCTTGACTATAGTTGTAATTCATCAGTGACACCTGCCTGGATTACTTTACCTGGCTAGCTGGCATTGACTCTGTGGTATGTGAAATCTGCTGACTTTATTGAAGGATTGGGCAGGCTGCCCCACTTAGAAAACTAAAGACACTGAAAGACAGCATCTAAATAAGGCTTACAGAGGACCTAAGCCAAGCAGTCTGGAAAGAAGAGACTGCTGGAAGAGGTCAGAGTGCTATGTAGTCTGCTGATTACTAGTTTAATAAAACTAGAAAGTACATTTCTGTATGTATGTAGGGGGAATTAAGGTAGACTCTGTAGACTGTGTATTATGCACAGGTTGCTTGACAGTAAGCTGGAAAAAGATTTAGTCATATCATAATCAGTAAATTAATGGTCAGCTTTAGTAGTCAGCTGTGGCTATCCCATAACAGTACTTTATGAAGATGACAATTTAAAATAAATCTCCCTATAGGTCTTAAAAGTGCCATGTATTTCTGGGACTGAGAAACTACACGTTTTTTGTTTATGTTATATGGATAGAAGAATGCACTTTATGTATAAGCTTCACATGCATTTGAAAGCCATATTTGGTTCTGCATGATTCTGCTAGCTGTTCAGAGTACATTTCACTGGAAACCTTAACAGCTTTCAGAGACCTCATTCTAAATATCTTGATGGAAGACATTCCTAATATGTTCTTACTCATTCTAATCATGGCTGCTTTTATTAAAAAATATTTTGAATGAAAATGGCTACAAACTCCCTACACCTATTTTTGTACTCTTTCCATGTACAAAATATTTTCTTGCATACTAGCTAACACATTGCAATTGCAGTTCATCACAGAAGTATTTTTCCCTTCTTATTCTTTCCAAATAATAAGTTTTAACTGGGGAGATGGTGATTATTATGCAAGCACTCACTTTCCAGTGTTCTTTAGATCCTAGACAGTGATTCACAAAATATCCATGTGTTTGTGATGGAGCCAATACCTACATGCTGCTTGTGCAGTTCTTTTGATAGACAGGGTCGAGTTCAAATATTTCATTAAAGGGACTGCTCCTTTGAAGTTTTACTATTGGCTTCCTTAGATCTGGATCAGTCTTAAAACTAATCAGTTCTTAGCTGGATAACACCCAATGAATCTGGATGGTTAATAAAGCAGCATAAATGATATCTTTGTTGCAACTGAGACAACCTACATGCACATAACATTATTTTTGGCTGCCAGCTCCCTTAAGTGACTTTGTTTTCTTCAATAATTAATGATGAATTCTGTTGATATAGGTTAAAAAAAAATCTAAGCAAGCATTTTATCTTTTCCTCCTCTACTTTTTCCATCCTTCTGGTCCTGTGGCTGAATCTAGTATTTTTTGCTCAAAATGCTCTCTACTTGGTATCTTGCTCATTTCTTCAAGGCTAAAAGACATTTGAGAAGACATCCCAGGTATTTTGAAAGAGCCTGTTCTGTTTCATCATGTTTCATGAGCTTCATGGATGTTTCATCCCCCCCACAGCACTGCTGCTGCAGAAGCTTGAAACTTCTTGCTTTCTTCAATCTCTCCTTCCCTAGAGCCACTCATCTCCTGCCGTCTCTCACCCTTTCCTCGTGCTTACCCTCAGCTTCTTACCAGCCTATGTGGAAAATATCACTTCTTGCAGCTGCCACTCAGCATAGCACTGCCCTTACTGCCTGCTGCCCCTCACCTCCAAATGCCATCAATGTGCTACTCTAATTCTACTTTAGGTCACTCCAGTATTTTTATGTATCCTACCCAATGTGTTTTTCAGTAATATCCTGTCCTATGTGGAAACCTTGAGACCATTGCCTCTTGATTCCCTTTCTTTCAGATCTTAAGGCAGAAGACTGCTGTCCCTGAGAGCTTTCTTCTCCGATGCCCCTCTGAGCAATGTGAGCCCCAAACACAGCTTCAGCTGTTAGCTTTGTTCTGCCCACAGCTAACTTCCCACAAACAGGATGCATACTCCTTGGTGGGTACCTAGCCCTTGGCTAGCCCACTAGGTCACAATCATCCATATCGTTGTACTTTTATAAATCAGTCCTGTAATCTTCGTTTCCTATGGTTAGATCCTAATGTTCTGGTTTTGTCTCAATATTTTTATGCCTGTCTACCCTATGTTTTCCAAACAAGATTTCATGTCTCTTCACGCTCCTGTATTATTTTCCTCGTCTCAGCCATGCTATTCCATATGATTGAGTAGCCTGCTCTCTCTCTCTGGCCTCTTTTCAGATGATGCTCATTTATTAGTCAATTGTTCAAATCTCCTTCCCTTCCTGTATATTATTCTCTTATCTTTCCTTCAGGTTATCTTTCTGCATCACCTCTTCCTGAGAAGGAAACCCCCTCAGACTCCTCCATAGCTTTGTTCAGCTCTACTTGCCTGGCTTTTTGGCTTCTGAAACAGTCTGCTCTGCTATGGTGACACAAAATCAGCTTTAATTAAAATATGAGAAACCACTATACTATTCTTCCAATCCTTCCCTCTCCCCCCAAAAAACAACCAACCAACCAAAAAAAAAACAAAAAAAAAAACCAACCAACCAAACAAAACAAAACAAAAAAACACTCACTGCTTTGGAGATGAAAACTTGCCTTGTCCTGTCTGCTCTTGGCTGGCAAAAAGCAACAGACATTATAGTTTTGCCCTCTCCAAATTTTATCATCCAACCTGCCTATGCATTTTGTAAATTGCCAGACTCCTAGTACCAGGATGTCTGTCCTGATGTGGAAAGACAGGTGTCTGCTAAGGAAGGCAGGAGCCTTCCTTGAAATGGAGAATGTAAATCCCTTACCTCCAAATTATTATAATTTTGAAATTAAGGGGCTCTCAGGCAAAGATATAGGAATAACAGTTCTTTTCTGGGAAAATGAAAATAAAAAACATAGTAGTACAAAAAAAACAAACAAAAAACAAAACAAACAAAAAGAGAACACTGACAGACTCAGAATAGAACCTGACATCCTGTTGGTCAGGGTGTGGGTAGCAGTCCAGTCAAGTCCTGGAATGACAGATGTGGTTCTGTTGAAGCCCTGTAGAAGGGTGTCGTTTTCCTCTGAAAGTCCAGTGGTGGTGAAATGGGTCCAGTCTTCCTTTGGGAATCCAGTGGAAACAAACTGCCTTGGGTTCTGACACTCAGATTTTTATCCTGGTAGGAATGCTTGGCTCCTCCCACTGGGTGGAGCATCTCACAATGGGAAGAGATGCATGGATGGAAAGCCCTGTCACCCTGCCTCACAATGGAGCACCTCACAATGGGATGATGTAATTTTATCAGTCATGCAGTGAGCCTTCATGGCCCATTAACAGCAGATATCTCCCTGGGTGGAGGATGGGTTGTGGAGGAGATAAAGAACACTGCCCTACCTGGTTTTAACAGAAAGTAATATAATAGATACTTTTGGTTACATCTTGCATTGCGACCTAAGACAATGTCATTGAGAGGTTTCTAGTGCTGAAGCTGATGAGAGTAATGTGGCTCAAGGTGACAAGTCCTCTGTGAGGAATCCACACTGAACAATTTACCAGGAATCACTGATAGCTGCAGCAGGAACTTCCAGAGCATTCCTTGAGGGTAGACATGAAGACAGCGATTAGCAGTTTCCAGGGGGAACAAGGCATGGTACTGCTCCCTTCCTGTAAGAACATTATTTCTCTTCTGCCTTAACACTGTCTGTACTTGACAATGTTTTTCCCATCTGACCTACATTTGATTTTGCTAGCATACTGTCTGGGAGTCTTCATGAAAATGTGTCATAGGCTGACTCACAGTAAAGAAGCAATCAAAACAGGACAAGAAAATCTCAGGCAAAACAGTATCTTATGCATGCCTCTAACTGATGTTATTTAACTTTTCATACTAGATTGCCACTGAACAAGAATTTCAAAGTTGGGAAAGAAATCTGTACTTGAAGTCCAGTTTTCCCTTTAGTGAATCCCTAATGAAAGCCCTCACACCTCTGTTAATAAGGGTGGCACCTGGGCCTCAGCACACAGAGCATGGGAAACTGTGACCACAGGTAGGATGCTCAAACGCAACACCAGGATGTCCTCCAGTCTCCTAGAAAACTCATTAAGAGCACAGCCTCAGAGAAGACTTGCTGGCATGTGGTGTCATGCCAATACTGTACAACAGTGGGGGAATTGATTATAAAATGGATTAAAAGGACTTCATTTCAATGAATACTTTCCCCTCTAATAGTAGCAGCCAAAGAATAAGATGAAAAAATGCCATTCGAAAAGAGAGATGTAAGATTATAGGTACTCAAAAGTCAAGTGTGACATGGATGAGAGAAAACATCTGAGAAAATAATGGTGTCCTAGCAGGACTGGGAGAGAAGCTTGAGAAAACTTCTCCCCAACCACATTTTTCTCCCTTGAGAAAAGCTTTTCCCCAACCACATTTCCAAGGCAGGCCCTCTCCCTTAAAAATGTTACTGCAGGGCTGCAGAAATCAAAGAGGCCCCTAGATGCCAAGAGATGTCTCTTGTCCCCATGGAAGTGCCACCTGTGGTGTCTACCATCTGACTGGATGACCACCCTTGTGGATAGCTGGCACCAGAGGTGGTTTGGGATGCCATGAACTGCAACATGCTTCCCTGCTTCCTAAATGAGCTCAGTGCCAGATGCCAGAAGATTCCCTGGTCAGGATGTGTGTCATCTCACTGAACTTCAGGATGCCCTGGTGCAACGTGAGGCAGGGTGACAGTGCTTTCCATCCAGGCAGGGTAAATGCACCTGGCTGTTGTCTTTCAGCCTGGGCAAGGTGCTGCTGCACTTCAGCATCTGCTGAGCCACAGCTCAAACAGGGATTGAAAACAAGTGTAACTTCACCCAATTTCACCATGGATTTGTTTGCAGAACCCCCTCCCCTCAGTGGGGAAACTGACCCCAGGTATCAAAAGTTGGATGGAGATCAGTCATCATGGGGACAACCTGCTTCAGCTCTGTGCCTGACAAAAGCCCTGAGGGTGCCAGCACCAGAGAAAAACACGGGTCTTGATATTTTTTCAGGTATGTGAACCAGCACACTGGAAAACATCTGTCTATTATTCTGAAAATCCAAGCTGATATTATCTGAACAGGACCTAAAAACTCCCTGATTTTATGCTGGGAGAAAACAAAACATCTGGGACTGGGCTGTCCTTTAGTTTGTTTTATTTAAGCATAAATGTTACCACCTCATTAGATTACAGTGCATAATGTGAACTAATAGATAAATTTAAAAAGTTAATACACTTTCATTCTATAAAGACTGATTGTTATAGCTAGGGAAGGGGATTTTCTTAGCAGTGCTTATCTCAGAAGCTATTGGAAGGGAATCTGGTAGTACACTTTAATTGGCTGCTTTTGCATCATAAGATGTGTTAATGATTTGTTGGACAATTATTAAGCTGTTTAATCTTCCCATCAGCCCATGCAGGATGTAGTTACGAATAACATCTTTTGTACACAACACACATGTGACTCTGATAAGATGAGATCCATCTCCCTTTTTAGGATCTTGCAAAGAAACACGAGACTCTCCAAAAACCATCCTAGCTGCTGCAACTCACAACAGCTGGATTAATTTATTACATGTCTTCTGGGGAAAAAAAATATAAATCTTTGTTATGTTTAACATCAGTAGATTTTAGCTAGCACCTTTTTCATCACTGGCACTACCCTGCAACTTTCTTACAAAAATACTTTGGAAAGAAGGCTTTCTTGAAAAAAGAAATAAATTACACTATTGCTATTCCAGCTGGGACAAATTCATTAAACTGGCAAGGATTTTAGTAGTAATAATTATACAGTGACCTTTTCTTTTGAAATCTGGAAAGCTCGTAATAAATGAGTCAGTGATTAGGGAAGGAGAAAAGCAGTTGAGTCTGGCTGGAGGAACTGCATTCAGCACTCTGCTGTGGGTTTGCTCTGTGCCAAAGCATAAGGCATTTACATCTTGCCTTGAGAGGTGGTGGTGGTGGTGCTAATTGTGTAGCTCTTGTTTGCAGAGTGTTCTAGCTGAGGCCCAAACACAGACTGAAGTCTCAGCACTTCTGTCCAGTTGCAGCCAAACCAAAGGAAGATTTACTTCTGAAATAATCTGCATATCTGAAAAATCATATTCTGAAATTTCATCCACTAAATCCAGTGCCTCAGGTTAGTGGCCACTCTGGACTTACCTCAATTTCCCAGCTCTCAGAGGGTGAGCTATTATTGCTTTTGACTCATACTCTTGTTGAAAATATGTGTGCATATTTGTGAATATTCCAGTGCTGTACCCTTTTACAGGAAAACACACAGGGAAATATGTAATTCTGATACTGCAGCGAAGTATGACTAATACAAATTAAAAGGTGCAAGGGGACTGCACAGTGACCAGGGAGAACATTACAGTATGGATGCCCATTAATTATCTTCTTTCCTGTTACTAAACCAAGACAGACATGCATCCTGTAGAGAAAATAGTATGTCGTTAATTAAAATCATATCAGGTAAATGCATGAAGGAGTTTAAATAAGCCTACACAGACTTAATTATACTGTACCCCAATTTTTGTCTTTGACTTTACAACTTCTGTGATATTTTAGTATGGTACCTGTATGTGTGCCTGTGCATTGATTATATCCTAATTAACTTATTCTGAAGCAATACAGATTTCCTCAAAAAAAAAAAAAAAATCATCAAAACAAACTGGAGTTTAATTCTTCAAACTACCTTGGAACAGAAAAATGTTAGAGGAATTAAAAATGCCCTCCAAATATGTAAATGCTGTCACTTCAAAGTTACTTCATCTTCTCCTTCCCCCTTCAAGCTCCAAGTAAATTCTACCCTGGGGAAAACCCTGTGGAAGCTCGGCCTCAGGAGGAGGTTGAAAATTAGGCTATGAACTTAAAGGAAACCCTATGACAACTTTGTAGTGTGTAACTGTGATTCATTGGAGTAAGTACCTGTAATTCTCCCCTTGGGAAGTGGATGGACTTCTGCACGTTGCTTGAGACTATGTGATGAGGCTAGTCCTAAGGGGAAGCACAGTATTAACAGGAAAATAATATTGCTAATGGAGGGAGCCTCTGACAGTCTTCCACGGAGTAGCCAGTTTTGGGTGATGGAGGTTTTTGAAAAATTGTGAAGCCAGGAGCGGTTTTGCCATGGTTAGTGAGCACGAGGTGGTCCTTTATTTCAAGGGGTAGGCAACATTTCAATCCTATGCAGTAGCTACAGTTTTTTTTCAAATAAAAATTATAAATCAACTTGGTGTTTCTGTCAGCTTTCAGTTCCTTTATGGAAAATCTATTCTGTTTTGTGGCTGTTGCAATCAGTTGCTTGTAGTTTGTGCAGCAAGAAGCCATAAACCACATGACCATGTCATGGGGCACCTGTTCCACTGGACTTTCTTGGCAAGAGTCCCCATGTCACATTTGCTGTAGGCATACTACTGATAATTTCAGTAAGAAGCATGAGCTTCTTAAGTATACATTTTTAATAATTTTACTTTTGTTTCTTTCCCCTTGGTTCTTGCTGTTTCTTAGTCTATCATTCTTTCCTGAAAATTATTAATACTTTGAGGTGGCTCAAGTGGTGAGTCTACATTTTCATTGTCCCTCCAAGATCTGCAGCTCAGTGAATTCTTATCAATTTTGCAAAAGGCAGCTGCATTAAAGTGGCTTTGTTGCTCAGATAAGGCAACAGCAAATTTGTGCAGCCAGATGTACAAATGAACCATGTTCTGGAGCAAGAAGGCCTGTGAAAGAGCACAACCCCCAAAATAGGCATTAGGGAGAAGAGTGACACAGGTGTGCTCAGACACAGGTGGCAAGCTATTCTGCTCTTGGGAAGCAGACAAAAGATGGCACACTGTGCCATTTTTGAACAGCAGTGAAGTAATTTTGTTCCCTTGCAAATAGATGCCTTGGAAAAAAGTAGAGGCTACATGCCAAGAGGTTATTGATCACATTGCTAAATAAAGTAGTAGCCTCACTTCACGGGAGGTTCTTCTAGAAGCGCCTGCTAAGCATTGATGAGGAAAGGACTGGAGCCATCCCAGCATGCCAGCCTGGCACAACACATGCACAGCAGCAAATGGAGGCCATGTTCAATACCAGCCCCTGAGCCAGCGCCTCCCAAATCACCTCCCATCAGAAGGGGCAGATGGAGCTGAAGGGCCATCACACAGCAGTTCAAAGACACGTGTGAAGAAGCGGCGTGACAGGATGGACTTGCCTGCTGTCTCCTTCCGCAGGAAAGCGAGGAGGACTGCTAGGGAGTTCCCAGCCTATGAACCTAATCTCCAGATGAGTGGGATGGGGGCAGTCAGCAAAAACGCAACTGCTTATTGGGGTCATAGGAATGAGAGAATAATGCTGTGGGGTGGCTCAAGCAGTGAGTTCACATTTTTATCATATATCCAAGATTCCATGGCTTGTCCTTGTTACCACAGAATAGAATGAGCCACAGTGTTTCTGTCCTCTAAGAATAGTGTCCCTAAATGACTTAGATTAAATGGCAATGGGATTCAATCCCATCTTAATTCCAAGTAAGCATGTCAAGAAAGGGAATGATGAAATACTAGCAGGATGCTAAGGTCACATTCTGAGTAGAAACCTTGAGCCAAGGAGGATGGTAGGATTGTTGTGGAAGTGAATTTTGCTCAAAGAATCAACTTTTAGAAACAAGAACAGTGCAAAATGGGTAAGTCACAGAGCAATGTAGTGCAAACGTTACTATTCTGAAAACCAACAATAGTTCTACAGCTGTCATCCACCTGCTTCTTTTATTGATCTAGACATCCCGGAGTCAGTCTTGCTAGAGTTTCTAATCTATGATGAAAGGCAAGAGGAGGGTTTCACAGAGGTGCTGGAGGGGCTAGGAAGGCTGGTACTATCTTGGTAGTCAAGGGGTATCCTTTATCTGTCATGAATGGCTTAGAGGATCTGAGAAACAAAGGTCCTGTTCCTTGCTGTTAGCTGGGGTCCTTTGGTTATGCCTACTCCACCATAAATACTGGTGCTTAATCCTAACTCTGCAGTACATGACATCAACCACATACATCTAAAGAAAGTTAATACCATACTATTTAGAAAATCAATACACTTTATACACTAGTTTAAAGCTTATTTGGTACAATAGTTAATGAATGAGATTTTCCTGATGTGGGCTGAGGCCGTTAGCTGGGGGCTGGAGGCCTAGCAGGAGGGAGGCAAAGCCAAAAATACCCTCTGCTGTCCAGCTGCAGCCCAAAAAGCAGCTGGACGTGGGTATCTCCCTGTTGGATTGACAGGCTTTCCGCTTCTCAGAGCGGTTTGTTTACAGCTGTGTCTAAAATAAACGTTGCCTAACTTTTTTTTTTTCGCTCCTGTTATTCCTGCGGAGCAAGTTGGATTCCTCTCTGACTCACGCATGATTAACTAACTTCCAGCTGCATTATCTTTAGTGTTGCTGCCGATGCACAAGCCAGCGCTCAGCACGACTCGTGGATCCCAAGCTGCGCTGGCGAGGCTGCCACTTACAGAAAAGGATTTTTTTCCCTAACAGTTGTTGGCTTTGGGAAATGTTATTATTTTTATTTGTGTATTTGTTTATTCATTTATTTAAGAGACAGCAAGCACTTGTTTTCTCGGGGACCAGAAAAATAAAAAGAAACAACCGATAACGCTCCCCGACCCACCCGGTGCGGTGCTACTGGCGGAGAGGCCGCGCCCGGCGGCGGGGCGGCACCGGGAGCACCCGGCGGGACGGGAGGCGATGGGACAGGAGGGTCCGGCAGCCCCGGCGAGGAAGCGGTTAACGCCGGGCACCAGGAAACGGGAAGGAAGAGGCTGAGCTCGGCAGGAGCCGCACGGCGGAAGCCCCCCCGGCCCCGCTCCCGCTGGGAGCCGCCGCCGCCGCCGGACCGGGCGCACGTGCGGGCGCGGCGGCGCGGGGCACGTGCGGGGCGGGCACGTGCGGCACCGGCACCTGGCAGCGGCGGCCGGGCGGGGACGGAGGGAGGGAAAGAGGAGCTCCCGCCGCGCCACCGCTGCCCCCGGGCAGGGCGGGCGGTCTGCTGGCCTCGGGTGGTTTTACCCAACCGTTCGGCCCTTACATAAGCCGGGAGCCGGTCCGCCCCCCAACGCCGCTGCCGTTCCCCC
>VZUI01039551.1:0-109617 GCA_013401135.1 Cettia cetti
GCGTGGAGCCCCCCGAGGCCGCCGTGCCCCCCGCCGCCACCGCGCTGTGAGTACCGGGCACGCCGGGCACGGGCGGGGGGCCGGGGGTGCGCGGTGCGGCCGGCCGGGCCCGGGGATCGGCCCGAACCGGGAGCTGGATGACCGCGCTGTCCCGCCGGGGGGGATGGAGCGGGAGGTTCCGTGCCGGGAGTTTGGTGCGGGAGGTTCCGTGCCAGGAGGTTCTGTGTTGGAAGTTTGGTGCGGGAGGTTCTGTGCCGGGAGTTTGGTGCGGGAGGTTCCGTGCCGGGAGTTTAGTTTGGGAGGTTTCGTGCGGGGAATTTGGTGCGGGAGGTTCTGTACTGGGAGTTTGGTTCTGGAGGTTCCGCGCGGGGAGTTTGGTTTGGGAGGTTCCGTGCCAGGAGTTTGGTGCGGGAGGTTCTGTGCCAGGAGGTTCTGTGTGGGAAATTTGGTTCGGGAGGTTCTGTGCCAGGAGGTTCTGTGTTGGAAGTTTGGTTCGGGAGGTTCTTGGGGAATAACGGGAGGAGGGAGCGCAGATACGAGCGCTTGGATGGGCGTTAAACACTCTTGAAATAAACCCGAAAGACGCAGCTAACAAGTAAGGGACATTTCTCCTGGAAGCTGGGATGACAGAAGTGTTTGTGTCTAGGTGCTGGCGTTGTTTTGGGTAGGTCAATCGGGCGTGCTCCGTGCAGGGGCACTGCATGGTCCATGTGCTCTGTCACTGGAATAAACTCACTGCATGACGCAAAAAACAGACGTAGGGGAAAAGTTTGGTTTTCCATCGGGAGCAACTTTTCAGTTCTTGATGAGACAAAAGCATCGAGTGATTCATGTAAGAGAGATGACGTGGGGCCTGGCGTGGTAGATGGATCTCACATGAACTAATTTCTGGTGGTATTTCACTGCATTAAGGGTCTGCTTTTTGATTTGGATATTTTTAACTAAGCTTCCACTTTTTAGTGTCAATACAGAGAGGCTGCAGAAGTTGTGGAGTACCACGGTGAACATGCATTGTAGGTTTAGCAGGCTATGCCTGGACTAACTTCAGGAAAATGTGCACATCTCTAAATCCAGCAGCCAAGGTGTTTTCCAGCTCTTTTCTTGCTAGATATATTTAGACTTTTGCAAACAAACCAGTCATTGTTTGTTGCAGAAAGTCCCTGACTAGAAAAGACTGGTTTTTATTAAGGAGGTTCTGGATTTCTGTTATCTGCTGTTGGTTTGAAATGGGGATCTCCAGCTCCTGAAGCTGCTTGCTGGTCACTGTAGAGCAGCCTCCTGAAGGCTGTGATGATCAGTCCTTCATTTGGCTTTTGGAGGATTTGGGGCTATTACAATGTGTTTCCGTGGTTATTAATTTTGGTAGTAAGTGTTTGAGACTATGTTATTGTTGCTCAGAGGCGCTGAGTTGTAAAAGCTCCCAGAATGTTTTGGATTAGATGTTGTGCAGTGACAGATGGAAATGGGACATAAAGTTCTTGCAGGTGAACAAAACCATGGGAAGGGGAAATCTGCCAGAGCGATGGATGGCACCGTGTTCTGATTCCAGAGGTGTTTGTGTAGGGCACGGAGCTTGTGTTTGGAATTCAGGCTGTAGAGTCATTGTCAGGCAGCTCATCACTGTGTGTGCACCAGCTGGAAATGTGTGCTGGTCCTCTTCTGAGGGCTGGGGTAAGATGTGCTGAAGTGGGGTTCTTTCAAGTTTACTGCCCTGTTTGGCCTCCTGATGATGGCAGAGAATGCAGGCACATTGTTATAACTGTGAAGAGTTTACAGATGAGTTTCTGAAGGGATGGAAGGGACTCTGGCTCATGGCTCAGTGAGGTTATGCAAGTGGTTCTCCCTAATAATTTCAAATTCCCTTTGTTGAACACAGATAAATAACATTTATATATTCTCTCATTAGAGGAAATTTTTTTTTTAATATCTCAACGACTCCTTTTTAAAAAATTAATTATTCTGAAATGAAAGCAAGCCTTAAGGAAGGCTGAGTTCTGAAAATTCCCAACGCCAAAATCCCCGGACGTGTGCTCGCAGCTGCACTCAGCAACTGCGATTCCGTATTTCTGGCTGTAGAAGCGAGGCCTAGGAAATGAATTCCTCTTGTATCCGACGTTTTAGATGGAGCAACTTTGAGGAAAGAAATGCCAACTGCGGCCGCGCTGTTACCAGGAGCACAGGGAAATGTCCCATCCAAAGAATCACTAAGGAAATGGGCTCTGCTGCTCGCAGACACCACATACCTCGCTGGGAGCAGTCTCCAGGCAGACCAAATGGGAATATTGGCCCCTTCCCATCGCCAGAGTCAGGTTCTTGAAGTGTAACGCAAAGTCTGGCTGGAACCAGGAGCAAAGTCTGTTTTTCCAAATAATCCGCAGTGCTCAATGTGCAGAGCTGAACTCGCGCTTCGAGTGGCAGCATTTGCACTTCTGAGCCCCTCCATGCCAGGAATGCTCTGATCCATCTCTTTTCAAGTGCTTTGCTCTCAGTGCTACCGGATTTTGTTCCCATTTATTTGAGCCTGAGCTGTTTCTTGAGCTTTCATCGCTTATTTCATTCCTCAACTGGAGATAAACCTCCTCAAGGCTTTCCGACTTTCCCCTGCAAATACTGATTCTTTCTGACACATCTTTGGTGTCGTGGCAGGTTTGAAGTGGAAATTAGAATCTCGATGTAAAAGGATGAGAGTTGAAATTTCCTTTATTTTCCCCTCGTTAGCATGGAGTAGTATTTGTGGATGGGTGAGAAGGAGAAGCTGGGATCAGAGGAGCTCTGCTATCGCCAGGCTCCTGTAGAAGCAGATTTGGGGGTCAGAACTTGCATGCAAAACCCAGTGGGGTTTTTTGTGGATTTGGCAGTGAGCCCTAGGGTTGCACTGCCCAGCCGGTGACTTCACCTAAATAAACTTTAAAATAAACAAATCCTATGATTCAGGGACCTGCACGCTGCTATTTTAAATTTGAAGAGTCAGCAACGATTGGTAGATTTTGATATTGTTACATGATGCAGGAAAAGCCTTGTCAAAGCTTGAGGTGTCTTCAAAAGCAGAAGAAAAAAATTTCCAGTTTAAATTAAAATCTAATTCAGGTAAACCCACAGACAGTGGTGTGTCTGTACAGTAGTGTCCAGGCCACAAAAGCAAAATAGTTCTATCGCTGTTCCTAGAAAAAATTGAGACAGCCTGGAATGTCATTCTTGTAGGAAGCCATATCCCAGCGAAAACAAGGCTGCGTTTCTCTTTTGTAAGAAATTTTGGAGGGGGAAAAAGGCCCAAATGAGGTGCTAGATAAATATTTTGCCAGTGAGATTCTTTCAGCCTGTGGAAGGGACCGTAAGCGACTCGTAGCTATAGTCTGAATGTGAACAAGGAGGCGATTCTGTGGTGGTGTGTCAGAGCAGAACGGGCTCCGGTGTTAGAGAGGGCTGGGTTGTTTATTGTGCTCCTTCCTAAAGCTGCAGAGAAATCTCAGTGCTCTTGCCATGACAGAGAAACTTTTTAAAAATGAATACTTTTTTTTAGCGGTGTTTCAAAGTGTATTTAAGAAAAATGTCCAGCTCAGGAAGAGCAGGCATCCACTGGAGACGCAGATTTGAAGGTGCTCCTGCTCTGTGGCAAAAGCTGAAATTGAATAATCCCGAGCAGCATGAACATGTCTCACTTCTGTGATTTGTAGTTTGGTGCAGCCAAACCTACAAACCCTGGTAATGACATAACCCCGCACATTAAAGAACTGTAATTAAACATCTTGGGGCCCCACAGGGCAGGAGAGCTGCTGGTGGAACCCTCTGGGGCTCCTCTGACACCTGGTATGTTTCTTTCCTGTGCACTGTTTGTATTTTCCCCTGTGTTTACTGAAATTTGTAAGTTCCGTGGTGGTTTCTTTCTGTGTGTTGCTTTCTCCTTGTTGGAGTGAAAGTGAGGGCTGATCCTGTTCTGCTGCTGCTGGCAAGCCCCCGGCAGGTTTCACTCAGCTGCTTTCATTCTGCGCTCACAAAGAGTGGATTTAAAAGAACACCACTCACTCAGAAGGTAGAACTCATATGGTTTGTTAATGCTCCTCTGCCTTTTATCCTGTTTAATGGGATTCCTTGTTTTATCTCTTGTCATGCCGTGTTTTCCACACTGTGGTTTCCATAACGCGTCATCCTTTCTGCGTGTCTCCAAGCTTTGTTGTCCTTTGATTGATTGTTGCAGTTCAGCTTGATTTTGTATTTTATTTACTCCATATGTCCCCAAACATTTATCTGAGTTGTAATAAGTGGGTAACAAAGTGAGCAGGGGAAGAAGGAGAGCTCAGGAGCAAAGCTGTGCGTTCCAGTGCCAGGGTGGAGCGGGCTGGGAGCTGCTTGGATCTTGCTCTTAATGTGAGGGGAGTGCATGGAGCAGTGCGGGGAACAGGGTGGGTTTTGGGGGACACAGCACTTGTGAGTTTGTCCCTCCACAGCCAATGGCACAATTTTAGGCAGTTGTTGTCAGGCTCAAAGAGAAAATTTCCTGTCTCTTCCCCAGTGGAAAGTTGGCAGCTCCGCTCCCGGGCTGTGCTTACGGTGCTGTTGCTGTTCAGAGCAATGGCTGCTGCTGCTCACCAGCCCACCCTCTTCTCCCCCAACATCAAACCACACTCCTCTCCCTGCCCACCATCCCTCCCTTCTCTCCAGCCCTTGCTGAAATGTGGCTCCAAGGCTGGAGAGCTGCAGTGGCTGCGGAGCTGCCAGCCACGCTCCCCTTCAGCTGCATGGACAAGCTCTGCTGAAGGTCACTTGCCCGTCCCAGAGGAAGGTGACAGTGTCCCACCCGACCTCTCCAGCCCTTATTTCTTTGCAGTAAAGAATCAGCCTGTTTTTCATATCAAATCACTGTTCTTTACTTAGACATTGAAGCATAAGTTGGCATCTCTCTTTGCCAAAACTAAAAATGTCAATTGAAACATAATGTTAGTTTTTTGCTTTGCAAAGGGCACAAAAAGCAAAACTCATGTGATTGCTGCCATTCACATTTATTTAAAGGATAGCTGTCATCAGGAAGAGCATCAGCAACAGTGCAAGCTGTAGCATTTGCAGTGTATTTATAGGAACTGTGACCAGTAAAGAGATTCTGTCATAGAATCACAGAATCCTGGAATAGATTGGGTGGGATAAAACCTTATAGAGCATTTCACTCCTCTCCTATGGGCAGGGACACCTTCCTTTAGACCAGGTTGCTCCAAGCCCCATCCAACCTGGCCTTGGGCACTGCCAGGGATCCAGGGGCAGCCACAGCTTCTCTGGGCACCCTGTGCCAGGGCCTCCCCACCCTCACAGAGAGGATTTTTTTCCATATATCAAACCTCAGTTTTTCCTCTTTCAGTGTGAACCCATTCCCACACATCCTGTCACTCACTACAAGTCCTGATGAACAGTCCCTCTCTGGCTTCCCTGTAGCCCTTTCAGATACTGGAAGGTGCTGTGAGCTCTCCATGCAACCTTCTCCTCTGCAGGCTGAACTTCCTCAGCTCTCCAGCTCTTCCCTTTCCCTTGAAAGATCACATCCTTTTTGATAATGTACAGATAAGCAAAACACAGATAATTACAACAATTCCTCAGCCAGCATTAACAAAAGCGGTTGCCCTCAGGTTAGGAGCAGGTAAATCTCTTCGGCTTCCTGGCATCAGGCCTTGGAAGAACCTCGCTGAGCTGAGCTCGGCAGTGAAGTTTCAGACGTGGCATATGGTCCTGTGTGATTCTGTTTAACCTGCTGTCATGTTGAATTCAATTAGCAGCCCGTGCTGAGGCAGTGTGAGAGGCTGGGTTGGCGACGGGACTCGCTGTTCATTCACTCTGTGCTAACGGGTCTCTTGCCTACGGCGTTTTTGGGTGTTGGAGCATGGCCCTGCTGTACCTGCAGGCTGGGGCTGCGGCTGCCCTCTGGCAGTGGAGGTCTGGGAGCTGCTGGGATCCTCTTTTCTTGCTGCAGCTGTGCTGCCAGATGCTCTGGAGGACCACGGGTACAGGGCTGTGCTCGCTGTCCCTGCAGCCACAGCCTGCAGCAGCTCCTTTCTGCCAGCCTGCGGGGCAGTCTGGGGTGACACGGAGTCTGGATCCCAGCCACGGCTCCGCCAGCCTGTTCCTATTCATCCCAAATTGGCCCTGGCCACCGCACCCTGGCCTTGTTTCTCCCGGTGCCAGCTGGGCAGCTCATTTTCTGCCAGCCTGTGCAGGCAGCTCCTTGTGTGGAGAAGCACGCTGGGCTCTGTGCGGTGCAGTTTGTGTGTCTGTGATGGAGCCACAGGCTCTGATCACTGCTTTAGAAGGGACATTTCCAGGGTGGGGTTTGTAGCCCTCCCAGAGCCTGTGCCCACCTCCTTGGACAGACCTCCTGGTCCTTCAGAGAGCTCCAGGAGAGCTGGAGAGGGGCTTGGGACATAGGCATGGAGTGCCGGGACGAGGGGGAATGGCTTCCCGCTGCCAGAGGGCAGGGTTAGACGGGATAATGGGAGGAAATTGTTCCCTTTGAAGCTGGAGGTGTCCAAGGTCAGGCTGGATGGGGCTTGGAGTCACCTGGGACAGTGGAAGGTGTCCCTGCCCAGGGCAGGGGGTGGCACTGGACGGGATTTAAGGTCCCTTCCACCCCAACCCTTGGGTGATTCCCTGGTTCCGCGGTACTCGCGGATCCCCAGCAACGGCCTCTGCACGGCTCCATTGCAACATCCCCTGGCAGCACCTCAGCCCTGGCTCCCGCAGGATCCGCGCTGCTGCTCCGGGCTCCTCTGGCAGGGACAGCACCTACGCACATCCACAGGAGGAGATGTCCCAGCGGGGACAGGCTGCCTCTCCTTGCTCGCCCCGGCCTCGGGGGCTCGCAGGGCGTGCTGTGCAGCCTGTGCAGCCGGCCGGGGCTGCGGCCCTGCCGGGAAGGGGTTAAATGGGGTGCTGTGCAGCCGGCCGGGGCTGCGGCCCTGCCGGGAAGGGGTTAAGGAGGCTGCCCGGGCCGGGAGCCGCGGGAGGGGCGCTCTGAACAGAGGACCCAGGGTGTGGGCTGAGTCCTCCGGGGGGAGGAACCCGAGGAACAGCTAAGCCTGGGAAAGCAGAGCCCAGCCGGATTGTGTTGGCCAAAGCTGAGCGTTTCTCTCTCAAACCACGCCTCGGGAAGGGGGTGGAGTGAGGCCGGGCTGGAGCTGCGGGTTTTGGTTTGGGGCAGGTTGGTGAAAGCATCTGTGTTCTGTCCCGGGAGATTCTTGCACTGACACAGCCCCAGGGTGGTGAGCTGGGGGGATGATCCCTTGATCCCTAAAACTTCGATGGGAGCACGTGGATCCCTTTGAGACCTGGAGAGGGGGAGGGAAAAAAAAACCCATGATCTTTTTTTTTTTTTTTTTTTTGGTGTATTTTTGTAGCGCAAAAATGCTGCTTGAAGCAGCTCTACAGAAGTGTCTATTTTTATACCTCTCCGTTCACCCGCTTGCCTCACAGCTGGCTTGGGTGTGTGTTAGGGCTTGAATGCAGCCTTTCCACGTGTGGCTTGGAAAATCCAGCTGTTCCATTCCTGCTTCTGCTGCCGGTGCTCCTAAATGCCACATTTGCCAGAGCAGGATGCCCATCCTGGCACAGGGGCCGTGGGCTGTGCATGGGGACCCTGTGGGGCACTGTGTCTCTCGAGTGTTTGAGTGGGGCTGTCAGGAGATGTGCCAAACAAACCTTCCCATGCAGGGGATGCTCGTGGCCCCAGTGTGAGCCCAGGGCTGGCACCCAGCATCCTGCACTCTGGGAATGTTCAGTTTTTCCCTCCCGGCTCACTCCTGTGCTGGCCCTTCCACGAGCAGGGGCTGTGGGGCTGTTTGGGGCGGGGGGAAGTGTCCAGCCACACTCTGCAGCTGGTGCCAGGCCCTCGGTGGGGTGATGAGAACAAGAACCACGGGCCCTGTTCCATGCTGGAGCTCCCAGCACAGTGCATGTGCCACAGTTCCTCTCCTGGGGCTTGGAGAGCTGAGAGAACAGCTGGAAACCACAATGGGATGCAGAGTGAAGCTTCTAAGAAAAGTGTTGCAGCTGCATTCCTTCCTCTTTGCTGGGCTTTGTACTCCCTCAGACACCTCTGCTTAAACTGTGTTGTTTCACCAAAAGAGGAGCAGGACAGGGTTTTTTGGGTGGTGACTGCCTTGTCACCCCCAGACAGGTCCCAGGGGCACGGGGGACCTGGTGAAAGGCTCTGAGCTCTGGCAGAGCCTGTGCAGGCAGTGTGGTGCTGCTGGGAGTGCAGAGCTGGCCCTCAGCAGAGTTGGGTTTCACCCCTCCCCAGATGAAAAAAAGGGTTGGAAAGCTTTGTGGAAAGAGTGAGCTTGCAAAGGAGGAGTTTGGGTATGGAAAGAGCAATCAGCTGGCACCTTCCCTGCTTCCTATTGCTGTACCAGCTCTGGGATCTCATGGATTGGTGCAGGCACAGCAAAAGGGCAGCTCTTACCTGGGACCTGCTTGTGATCCAGGCAGTCCTGGATCAAGCATCAGCTTGGAATATGGGCACTTGCATTTGAGGTTGGCAGAGCTGATGTTCCAGTCTCCTGAATGATTCCAGCAGGATGTGTGTGACTCCTCAGTGATTTGTGTCCCAGAACTGCCCTCGCACCTAAGCACAGCACAGTTTAAAGGAAATCTTCTCCTATTCCCTAAAGCCAAACACAGCACTGAAATAGGATGCAGAGTGATTCCCTGGGAGAGGAGTTTCCATTGGAAAATATCTTGGCTCCTGCCCAAGGCTGTGTGAAGCAGTAGAGGACAGCTCATTACTGCTACCTGGGTGATTTTCTGGAAGAGGACTGTTAACATAAGCAATAGTTAGTGAAGCCATTAATCAGGATCCCATCTCAGCTCCTTCACTGCACAGCAAAAAGAAGATTCCCTGTCCTCCCAGGCTCTGGAGACAACTCCAGAAAGAGAGAGCCACTGCCACGAGCAGAGTGGCGTTGGCCAGAGATTCATAAGTAATGAATTAAATCTGTGCAGAGCAAAGGTTTCTGTCGGAGTGTGGGAACATTATTTTACTCCTACGGAGGGAAAACATGAAGTCAGTGGCTTTATAGACTGAGCTCTGCAACCTCTGATTGCATGGATTGGTGCAAAGTTTGGATCAGAAGTCTTAAAAAATCAGTGTAGACAAAACTGAGGTGGGAAAGCAAAAGCTCGAGGAGGCCAAGGGTTAGACTTTGTTAGTCTCTGAGTTGTGTTAAGAAAATTCACTGTAGCTGGTATCTGTGGTGGATTGTGTTCCTACAGCAGTAAGGAAGGGCTTTATTTAAGGAAAATTAGAAGGAAAGGTGCTTCTCCTGTGTGCAGGAAGGCTGTGTAGGGCACAGCACAGATCACACAGCACTGTGGAGACAAAGCTCCAGCTCTCTGGATGGCACTGGAGGTTCTGCTGGGCTGACACAAGACAATTCCCAAGGTTTAATTGAGAGGGAAGACACACCCTGTTTTCTGCATGGAGTGCCAGGAGCATCACTGGTTCCTGAATCTGCTTCATACAACACAATAACTTCAGTAGCCCAACAGCCAGACCCCAAACTCTGAGCTCCAAAGCCCTCACTGTGCTACCTCTTGTCACTCCCTGCATCCAGTAATTAACCATTACTTGGAGAGCTCTCTGCCTTTCCAATGCTTGCAGGACAGTGAACTGTCAAGGTAGCAATGCCACTGGCCTTGGGTAGTTGAATTCTGATTACATGCACAGATTGCATCTGATAGAGCCACAAATTTAAGTGGCATTAACTTGGGTTTGCTTTGCATGTAGTGCCCCACACTGTGCAGCCAGTCAGGTGGGAATATTTCCCACTGGCATAAGTTAGCCTGTGCTGCAATTAAAGGGTTAATTACAGCCGGCCATCAGATCTCTCAAACAAGCCAGCAGAGCCCACTGCTGTGCTCTGTCTTCCTGCAGATGAAGCAGACACATCCAAGTCTGTAGCTTGATCCCATAACTTCAGAGAGAACTGGGAGAGTTTGCAAATCCATCTCCCAACACCCCTGCTCCCACAGGACCCACAGCTTCTCCTTGTGTAGGTCCACTCTGGCTGCTTGGGAAGGACTTTCCTAAGCCATCAGAGGATCTTTTCACAAAATCCCAGCATCACTTGGGTTGGAAAACACCTCCAAGCTCATTGAGTCCAACCTGTGGCCAATCCTCGTTTTGAGGGTGGGCAGCCCAGCTCTGGATCCTCCTCCTGAGCTCCCTTTGCAGACTGACCACAGTTCCTCTATTCCCACAGAGCAGGGAGCTTCTGTCCCCTTTCCTGGCTTGCTCTGCAGCTCCTGGGAGCTGCTGGATCCTGCAGCAGCCATGGAGGCTGTGTGCAGGGCCAGGAGGAGCTTCCCTCTGTGCTCCCCTCGGCAGTCAGGGAAGTGCAGTGCATACCTTGGTT
This sequence comes from Cettia cetti, assembly GCA_013401135.1. Lineage (NCBI taxonomy): Eukaryota > Metazoa > Chordata > Aves > Passeriformes > Sylviidae > Cettia > Cettia cetti. The sequence continues at coordinate 10,389 of VZUI01039551.1, forward strand.
TGGGAAGAAAGCCGAGCTACTGGGGGCAGTGTTGTCTAAGAGCTGGAACACGGAGGGGGAAGCGGGACTCCTGCTTTTGTTTGCAGTTTGACCCTGGTGGTGTGGGCTGGGCTGTCAGGGATTCCTCTGCATCCCTCTCCCTGACTGAGCACTGGGGCTGAGGCTTCACTGCCTCACCAGAGTATTGTCCTGGTTGTTTGTGGGAATTAGATGCTTGTGGAGTTCTTCAGTGCTTGGCTGCTGGATAAATGTCCTGGGTTTGTAATTCCTTCTTGCTTGGTGCTCTTCTCTGGGGAGGAGGCAGTAAAACATCCTGCAGCAGCTCTTGGGAAGGGGAATCTTTAGGCTGAGCAAGGGGGGGCATCAGGGCAGCAAAACAGAGATGTGGACTCACTTTGACAGGTTCATTGGTACCCTTGGTCCTGCCTTCCCACCTCTCCTTTCTCATCCTCCAAACCAAACACAGCCTTGTGCTCGTGGGACCATCCTGAATGGCAGGGACTGGAGCCAGCAGGGTCCCACTGTGCTCCCATAGCTGGAGAACCATTAGTTCTGCTTTTAAAGCATCTGAAAAAGATGCAAAGTTTTGTTTTCTGTCCAACTTGTAGTTTTTGTTCGGTGCAGAACCACCAATTTCCTAAAAAGAGACATCCCAGCCCCAGTCAGTGCTGGGAGATCAGTGCTGTGTCCAGTGCGAGGGAGCAGCTCCTGAGAGGAATGTGGTTGCATTTCAGGATTCCCACTGGAGTTTGAGATGGCAGGGATGCCTCCAGTCCTCCTCCTGCCTGCAGCTCCACTTGTGCACTTGTTTAACTTCTTGGAGTCCTAATTCTGGCTGGCTCACAGGCTGTGTGACAGTAGAATCATGGAATAACAGAATTGTGAAGGTCATTGGATCCAACCATTCCCCCAGCACTGCCAAGGCTACCACAAATCATGGAGGGTGACTCCACCACCTCGCTGGGCAGCCCCTTCAATGCCTGACAACCCTTTCATGAGGGAATTCTTGCTGATGTCCAACCTGAACCTCCCCTTCCTGTTTTTCAGCTGGGTAAGGCTGTGGGAGCTCTGTGCACAGAGTGAGGGAGGTGCCTGAGGTCACACAGGGAGTTTGTGTCCAGGTGCAGCTGAGTGTGACAAACACGTGGCTTTGCACGTGGGGCTGGTGTGATGTGGAGGTCCTGCAGTGTGAGGTGATGGGCTGGGGCTGCTCTTGGATCCAGCTGCCCTGGAGCATCTTCAGGGTGGTGGAGCTGCATCCCATGTCCCGTCCTGGTGCCAAGGGCAGCACAGCACAGCTGAGATGTGGATTGGTTTGGAGTGGCAATGGCAGCAGCTGGTCACTGCATCCCTGTGCCTGTGAAGAGCTGGCCCTGTTCCTGGTGTCCCTGGAGGTCCCTCCATGGTGACCTCCAGGCAACATGATTCATTTGGTGTGACAAGGGGAGCAACGTTTCATCCTGGGCCTGTGCTGGGGTTCTGGATTAATCATTACTGCACTTAATGGGTTGTAACTCAAAGCCAGAACCATCCACATCACCTGAGGACTCTGCACAGCAGGCAGAGGGGATCAGGTGCTGGCACAGCTCTGCTGCCCAGAACTGGGGCTCCCAGGAGGCGTGAGGGAATGGAGGCAGTGGTTAATAGGTAGGATGGAGTTAATCATTCACTGAATTCCTCAGCTACAAACTCTCTCCTCAGTATTTTTTCTGGTGCTGTTGCTGGAAAGGAAACGGGGGTATGTGAAGCAAAACCACACTTAACAACTCACAGTAGCCCTGGTGTGTGCAGGATTTCTTGCCTTGTGCTGAGGGTGGAGCTCCCCTCTGAGAGGAGATGCTTGGATGATCTGGTAGAGCTGAGCAGTGCTGGGATATTTGATATATCTGCCCCTTTCCCTTTGACTGCCTGGGCTAGGCCCTGGAGAAGGAAGTGTCTGGACTTTCACCTGCCTGAGACCCAGGAAAGATTTATGTTTTTCTCACATTAGTCAATCACCAACAACTCAGACAAAAGTGAGAGAACTTATCTTAATTAATTAAAATAGCAAGGATGCAATTACTTACAGGAGTCCAACTCTGCCAGCCCAAACATGAGTCAGCTACCTCTCATAAATCTTGAGATTAAAAAGGAACAAAAGAAGGCAAAGTGCTGGTGCCTTGTGTGTTTTGAGCCTGAACTCCCATGTAGGAGACATCTGGAAGCATCTGTGTCTCTCACTGAGGAGATACAGAGGAATAATAGATTTAAGCAAAATAGAGGGATAGGAAAAAGTAGAGATTATAATTTAATCTCATGATTCCACGAGACAATGGAAGCCGCCACTTCTTTTAGGACAAAGACTGAATGTATTTTCTAATTCTTTTTGGGGTAAAGATGTGTGATATAAAGCCATGTACCGTAGGCTACAGGAATTTTTCACATATGAGTGAAAAATCACCCAGTTGGTGTTAGTCATGCAGAATGTGTTAGCAGTTCAACAGTGGCCTTAAACACTGAGTGGGGTCCAGTTTAAACCCATAAAAGTGAGGAAGTCTGGACTTGGAGCCTGTTCTTCTACCTATGTATGCAGCCGTGCATGGAGGAGCTGTGGCATAAACAGCCTAGGAAGGCGTTGGGATTTCTTTTTACTCCATTAAACAGTTGTCATTTGTTTCCAAGGGTTTGATTTTATTGCTCCTCCTGTTTCATACTGCAGGAAATTAAAAAAAAAAAGCAGCCCAACGTACAAGAAACAGATGCAAATTTTTATTTGCCCAAATTCAGCTGAACCTAGGAGCTGGGGGCTCCAGGTTGCTTCACAAAAATGTCTTAATGTCTGATGAGTCTGAATGTAATAAAAATATGTGAAATCCATCGTCAGGCCTCTGAGGTGGTGATCTTAGAGGTGTTTTCTAACCATGGTGATTCTACAATTTGCTTTTTGTGTTGTATGGGAACACCAGTCATGAGTACAAAATGCTTTTTGCAGTTACAGCCCAGGCTGGACTAAAGCTTGGTTATCTTGCTTCTAGTGCCTTCTCTTCCCATTCCTGGAAGTGTCCAAGGCCAGGTGGATAAAGCTCTGAGCAACCTGGTGTAGTGGAAGGTGTCCTTGCCCATGGCAGGGGGTACAACTGGGTGATTTTTAAGGTCCATTCCGACCCAAACCATTCTGTGATTTTACAATTCCCTTCCTCCGCTGTCAGCCTCAGCATCATCCCTCTACCCTGCAGGAGCTGGGGAGCTGCCCTCCCTGTGGAGCCCCCAAACTGCCAGGTGTGCTCCAGAGGCCAGGTGTGCTCCCGGGTCCCTGCCAGGCTGTGGGGAGGGTCTCAGCCCCCACGGTCACTCCGTGTGTGCAGGCTGTGCTCTCCGGGGCTGCTCTGCTTGGGAAGCGCTGGCCAGACAGGGCAGGAGGCAGCTCTCGGAGTTTTCTTGGCAGGAGGGTGTGGAAAATGTTGGAAAGGAGAAATGGAGCTGAGGCAGTCTGCAGCCGTGTCTGCCTCGGGCTGGGCGGCGTGTGCGGGGCCGGAGCTCAGCTCCACACGCTGCTCCATCCCTGCCCTGCTCCCCACACCTGCCTGCTCCCAGCTCTGTTTTATTGTGGGGGAAACAGGAGCTCTTTGAAAGCCTTCCAAGGGATGAGATGGGACAGACAGGCTGCTTATTGGGAAAAGCCTTGGGGGGTTTGTGTTCCTGACCCCCAGGTGACACAGAGCAGTGGCAGAGCGGTGCCCAGCGTGGGCTGGTGCTGTTGGAACAGGCACACTGGGCAGTGATCCCAGCATGACTGAGCTGAAAAGGGACCTGTTTTGTCTTTTGGTGCATGGCCCAGGAGCTTTTCTGACCACGGATGCCTGGGCTGTGTTTTCCCATCTGTTTTCCTACTCAGTGCTCCAGGCTGGGTGACAAGGTGGGGCCAGGTCACAGGTTGGACCCATTGGTGCTGGAGGGCTTTTCCATCCAGAGCAGACCACGGATCAGCAGCATTTTGGTGGATTCAGTTCGTGCCCTGTGCCATGCCTTTTCCTCTTGCACTGGTGATCCTTCTCTCCGTGCTGAGCTGTGATGCTGCATTACAGCCCTCAGAGCAGTGGCTGTGTGGGTTCCATAACCCCCGTGCACGGAGCCTGCTGTGGTGAGGCAAGTCACTAATGTCCTCTTGGATCCGAGAGGAAGAGGGGTGCTATGGAAACCTAACTTGTTATTAGTATATGGGAACAAAATTTATTATTTCGCTCTTCTGCCTCACTTTGTGATTACGCCATGGAGCAATTTTTAGCCTTGGCAAGAAGTGGTTTAGCATAAGACCAAAGATGCAGCTTAACTCAGTGTCTGCTGCAAATCCTGAGAGCGATGCTGTGTCTGAGACAACTGGGCAAATTCTCCTTCTGCCAGCAGGGCTGACTTATGGGTGTCATCCTTGATGTTGCTGTGGTGTCCAAAGTGTCCAAACCAAGGATGTTTACCCAAATCTTGCAGAGTGTCTGTGTGGAGCCTGGGGAGGGATCAGGCTGCACTTACGTGTCCTGCTGATCCGAGCCTCCTTTGGGAGCCTTCCAGTCCCTCAGGGCTCGAAGCACAGTGTGGCTGGTGCTGGGCACAGAGCACACTGCGTGCCCCAGCTCCTTGGGAACTCTCTCTGTACCATTTTATTTGTCTTGGCCTTTCCTTGGTGTTTCCTTGCTCTTCTTTCCCTTTTAAACAAAGGAAATTTGCTGGTGGTTTGTGTGTGCCGCGAACCCTCTTTTACACAATCATCCTTGTGGCTTTCTGGAGAATAGGGAAGAGTAATTTTGGATTTAATCATTAAACTGAGGCACAGTCCAAGACAGTTGGTTGAACCTGAAGTGAAGCATCAGCCTCCCCAGAGGCTTCTCAGCCAGCACTGTCCGTGTTTGAGTCGCCCTGTGCCAGGGAGTGGCTCAGCCTTGGGCTTCTGTTTATGCAGCATGAATTGGAACAACAACAACAAAATCAATCTGTTTTACTGTAGGGAAAAAATCCATGAACTCTAAGGGCTGTGACTTTCTCTTTTCTAAGATGTCTGTGTCAGCTCCAGGAACATCTTCCCTGGTGGGTCTCTCATGGTTCATTTACCCTCTCTTGGTGAGTTTTTTGCTGTGTGATGTGTGGGGGCTTTGGGTGTTGGACTTACCTGTCATAGCAGTAATCACCTGGAGTCCAGGTGAATCAACACAGGACCTGTGCTGGGAAACTTTGGAAAAACCCTGAGCTGAGGAAGGTTTAAACTGATTAATTAAGAAAAGATTTCTGAGAGGAAGAATCGGTACCCAGTGTCAGTCCCAGCATGTGCTTGTGTGGGGAGTAGACAATAATTTAATATATTTTATATATTTTATATTGAATACGTATTTCCAAACATATTGACCTGGGAAGGAAATGTCTCTTGGCTGTACATATGCAAAGGAAAAGAGAAGAACCAGCACAAACAAGGCCCTTGAAGGCACCTCAGCCTTACTCTGAGTTCTCCAAAGAAATGGAGTGTTCCAACCTTGTTCTGGTCCCATACAGGAGGGAATGGCCAGCCCTGGCTGCCTGAACCCCAGCCTGGGCTGTCTTACCAGCCCGTGGCAGATAGAGAAATCAAACAGGGCCCTTGGGGATGTGCCCTGCCCTTGTCAATGTGATGAAGAAATCAGGGGAAAAAAGTGTCACAAAAACTGCAGGGAAGAGCTGCTTGCCAGGGAGATGGAATAATTAAAGAAAAAGGGTGGCTGTAGTAGAAGGCAAAATGCTGATTGTGAATCATCAACTGTCCGTGACTTTCCTGCTGTAAAAGGTTGAATGGTCCAGGCTGTGTATTTGTGCTGGCACTGAGAGATCTCTGCAATAACAGCCATACCCTGTTTAGCTTTGCTACTATTTGGAGGACCTGTGCCAGGACTTATTGGAATCCCCCAGGCAGGCGTTTAGAAGATCTTTTAAAATTGGTGGGGCTGTGGGATCAGAAACCCTCGCTTGGTCTCCAGAGAAATTCGCTTTGTTTAAAAACAAAATCCACAGTAGGATGCTGAAGTGTGTGAGATGTTTTGTACGGCAGTGTTTAATGGGATCAGGAAAGGGATAGCTCCCAGTAGTATTTGCAGGTATTAAATCATTAAGAAGATTAGCAGAGTTGCAAGACCTTTTTTTTTTTTTTTTTTTTTTTTTTTTTTTTTTTTTTTTTTTTTTTTTTTTTTTGTTTTTTTAGACAGTTTATTCTACATAATGATGTTCTTATAAAAGGATTAGAGGCATTGGTCCTGTGAGAGAAGGGAACAGGCACTGTAGTGATCCTCCCTTTAACAGATCCCTGACAGGACCTGTAGTCTGAAGTGAATGGAATTACCCTTCCTCCCCTCACAGAAAAATCATAGAATCATGGAATGGTTTGGGCTGGAGGGGTCCTTAAAGACCATCTCATTCCAAGCCCCTGACATGGGCAGGGACACCTTCTGCTAGACCAGGTAGCTCCAGGCCCCATCCAGCCTGGCCTGGGACACTCTGGTTGTGTCTGCATTTGTGTTTTATTTGAGGGGGGACCTCTCTTTCCCCAAGCTGACCGGGGAGGGCAGCCTGCAGGAGCAGCAGCTCCCTGTGGGACAGGGATGTGGGTCCAGCCCGTGGCACCAGCTCTGTGCCTGCTGTGGTTCCACCAGGAAGCAGACTGGGACTCCTTCCCGTGGGCTGTGGAATGGCTGCTGTGGTCTCCTCCTGTTTTTTCCTGAGTCTGGGTTGAAGAAGGTGCTCTGCAGATGACCTGTGCTTGTCCTGGTGCACACATGACTTACACACACCTGTGGATAGCTCCTGTGCCAGGACAGGGGACAAGGCCTGGCTCTGGGCTGTGGAAGGTGGAGGATCAGAGCTTTCCATGTCCTCCCCCAAGGCAGCATGGAGGTTCTGTGTCCTCAGCCTGTGGTGGCTCTTTCTAGAGCCCCACGTTTCCCCTGAGCTGCAGCATGAGCCCTTTGGGGCACGGGAGGCTCTGCAGTTGCCGAAGGGCTGCAGAGGAGCTGCACAGAAGCTCTTTTACAGCCAGCACAGACAAGCCCAGGAGGGTCTGACTGAGCCAGAGGTCAGAGCTGAGTTGTTCTTGTCGCTCTGGACAGGTGGAGATCAGTCCAGGCCAAGGGAAGAGTTGAGCTGAGGGAAGCAGTGCAAGCAGGTTATCTCGAGGTCAGCTGCATCTTTCCAGGATAAGCTGATGACTTGGTAGAAGCATTCTTCCAGAGCTCTTTCCAGGGAATCTGTCCTTTGGTCTCCACCCCATACCTCCAATTATGTTGCAGAGTGGATTTCTCAGCCCCTGTTATTTGGCAGAAGTGTGGATAAGTACTTGTCTCAGACAGATCATGTTATAGTTTTGGCTCTTTCATATCTGGAGTTTAAGTTTTCAAAGGAATGGGTAGAATTGGATGTGCAAGTCCTGCTGAACCCAGGAGATCCAGACCCCTCCTGGCTGCGGTGTCAGGCTGGTGTCATTCCAGCTGTGTCACTGCTGAGGAGTCACTTGTGTCACTTGGAATTTTGAGGGGCTGTTGGATCTCTTGATGTACAACACGTGGGAGTGGGTGGATCCCTGGGTGGGTCTGTTGGTCAGGGTGGGTCCAGAGGAGGACACTCAGAAGGCTCCTGTGCACAGTGGTCCAGAAAGAACCAGAAATGTGCATCACCTGCATGTGATCTGACTTGAGAGCACTCTGAGGAGAAGATTTAGATGGGGTATTGGGAAGAAATTCCTCCCTGTGAAGGTGGGGAGGCCCTGGAAGTGTCCAAGGCCAGGCAGGATGGGGCTTGGAGCTACCTGGGCTAGTGGAAGGTGTCCCTGCCCATGGCAGGGGGTGGAATTGGGTGGTCTTTAAGTTCCTTTCCCAGCCTAGCCATTCCAGGGTTCTATCATCTTGTTCAGGAATCAAATGGTTTTCTGTCTCCAAAACCTGTTCAGAAGATCTTCTAGAGGGGCAGCTGAGGCCCAAGCAAGCTGCTCCTTTTCCTCTGTACCTACTCTGGGGCCTCTGAACATCAGCATTTTTGAAGCAGAAATAATCCTGACTGCATCACAGAAGACTTTCTAATGCTAAAAGGAAGCAGCCCAACCACACACGTTATTAATGCCAGAAACATGCAAATGGCTTTTGTCCGGGAACCAGCAGCTCTATATTGGGTTCTAATTGGGTTTTGTTTTCAGAAGGAAGATATTTAAGGTTCTATACTGAACATGCTGTAAAAACATTGAGAGCAGAGTCCTCCAACCCAAACAACCACATTTGAAAAAAGCTGGGGGAGCTGGAATTGGTGTCGGCACCGGCACAGGGGGATTAGGGGAAGCCTGGCCCTTGGCCTCTTCAGGCCAGATCCCTGTGCCCTGTCTGTCCCTGGGGTCTGCCCTGCCCCCAGATTTACAGCACTGAGCATCAACCAGAGCTGCTGCTTAAGGAATTCCTTGAGTGTTTTTGTTCCAGTAGAGATTCGTGAGCCTGACTTTGAATTATGGAGCCTTTGTGCTGGAGAGATGTTTACAGCTAAATGGTGACTCGGAAGCCCTTTCTGCCATGGACTCCTGGAAACACTCTTATCTCAAGCTTCAGGAGGAACTTCTTGCACAGAGACCAGCCAGGACCTGTCACCAGAGCACCTCTGCTCCCCCGTGTTCCTGTGGGGAGACTGAAATTTGGCACTCAGCACCTGGCAGGGCTGGATCCCCCAGCACAGCTGTGGGATAGCAGAGATGGAGATGTCCTCATCAGCAGAGTTTCTGCCCACACACATGGTGTCTTCAGCCTGGTGGACAGCAGAGTTTTGCCCTTGTTTCTGCTGAGGGAACATCCCTCCTGAGGGCCTGCAGGATTCTCCCTGGTACCTCTGGACTCGTTTCACTGCTTCTCTTCCTGCTGCTGGTTCATGCTGCCAAGCCTTTCCTTCCTTCCTTCCTCCACTGGAGCTGTGTCTGCGTCCACTGCTGTTGGTGCTCCTGCTTTCCTTCAGAGGCTTTTTACAATTTTATTTTGTGCATCAGTTGCATTTTTATCAAATTTGCATCCTGCCAGTGATCACTGCATGAGGAGAGGACAGTGTCCCTGTTCTGTCACCCCATGGCCAGACCAGGTGGGCCACCAGCAAACCAGTTTAACCAGCAAACCAGTTTAACCAGCAAACCAGTTTAACCAGCAGGCCTGTAGCTTCCCCTCTTCTTCAGAGCACAGTGGGAAGTGCTCTGGGTGGAGCTGGACAGTGGGATGAGGCCAGAGCAGGACTGGACAGTGGGATGAGGCCGGAGCAGGACTGGACAGTGGGATGAGGCTGGAGCTGAGCTGGACAGTGGGATGAGGCCGGAGCAGGACTGGACAGTGGGATGAGGCCGGAGCAGGACTGGACAGTGGGATGAGGCTGGAGCAGAGCTGGACAGTGGGATGAGGCCAGAGCAGGACTGGACAGTGGGATGAGGCTGGAGCAGAGCTGGACAGTGGGATGAGGCTGGAGCAGGACTGGACAGTGGGATGAGGCTGGAGCAGAGCTGGACAGTGGGATGAGGCTGGAGCAGAGCTGGACAGTGGGATGTGGCTGGAGCTGAGCTGGACAGTGGGATGAGGCTGGAGCTGAGCTGGACAGTGGGATGAGGCTGGAGCAGAGCTGGACAGTGGGATGAGGCTGGAGCAGAGCTGGACAGTGGGATGAGGCTGGAGCTGAGCTGGACAGTGGGATGAGGACGGAGCAGAGCTGGACAGTGGGATGAGGCTGGAGCAGAGCTGGACAGTGGGATGAGGCCGGAGTGGATCCCTGCTCTGGGCAGGAGCTGGCCCAGCGTTACATAACGCACCAGAGACACGTTCAAGTGATTAATTTGAGGCTCTGGCAGCCGCTTCCCTGTAATAATATTTTAAACATTACTTTTCCACTGGCCCTTGCCAGCGATCGTTATTTTGTGCTGTGGAGGCTGTAAAATTTCACTTCAAGGATGGGTTTCACTCCCGTTACAGAATGTGTCTGGAATGTGCAGATGTTTCCTTCGGGGAATAGGGAGCCAATGGGCTCTAACACATCAGCCCTGCGGGGAGGACTCAACGTGCTAAGCAGCCCTATTCACAAAATCCCAAACAAACACACACACAGGGCCCGTGGAGCTGCACCCGCACTGGGCACGTGGCTCCCGGCCCTGGGCATGGAAGCTCAGGGTCTGCTGGAGCTCAGGAAGGTTCTGGGCTGGGATGGGCACAGAGAGGTCCCTCAATGGGCTCTTACACAGTCCCACATATTCCTGTTTTCTGGAAGAATTGTGCAAACTTTGCCTGCCTGGGTGCAGATAAGGTGGCTTGGAATGGTGTGATCTCTGAGGAGCCTTCCAACCCAAACCGTTCTGGGGTTCTGTTGGTTTTGAGCTGGAAGAGTACAGGATCAGGTGGGATATTGGGAAGAAATTCTTGACTCAGAGGGTGCTGAGGCCCTGGCAAAGGGTGCCCAGAGAAGCTGAGGCTGCCCCTGGATCCCTGGAAGTGTCCAAGGGCTGGCTGGACAGGGCTTGGAGCAGCCTGGGACAGTGGAGGGTGTTGGGATTGAGCTTTAAGGTCCCTTCCAACCCAAACCATTCATTCCATCATTAACCTCCCACAGGTATCCAAGGGTTGTGCATATCAAGGACAAAGCAGCTGCAGTGGATGTGCCAGAATCAGAGAAAATGGGAAGATGGGATTTAATTGCACAAAAAAATAGTTTGCATGGAGAGCAGAGAAGACTGAAAATTGCTTTTTATGGAAGAGCTTCAAATTAAGGAGCTTCAAATTTAGGCTGTAATCACCCCTGAGGGAAATGTGGTGAGGCTGGTCCTGTTTTAATAGGAGGATACAGCTGAGCATTAATTTTTTTGCTTCTCTCATTTTCTCTTTTCTTATCATCTTCACTGCAGGGAAGGGGAGAACAAAGCATTGGGGCATCAGGTCCTTAAAGAGGAGCCCTTAAAAGGTCAGTCATGGACACAGGGAAAGCTGCAGAGGGACTTTGGAGGGACAGGACAAGGGGGAATGGCTTCACAGCAGCACAGGGAGGGTAAGATGGGATATTGGGGAGAAATTCTTCCCATGAGGGTGGTGCAACACTTCCAGGGCACATGTTGCCCAGAGAAGGTGTGGATGCTCAAAACTCTGCCTCTGGCATTGTGAGAGCCTGAATGAGAAGTGAAAGCTCTTAGAGAAAATAGATATACAAGATAGGAAAGGGGAATGTTGGTTGTGAGGAGCGTGGGACACTGATAAGCAAAAGAATCTTAAGGAAGAGTCTGTGTCCAGCAAGGTTGAGAAGAGTAAAGAGTTTTACAAATATATTGGGATTTAAAGGAGTTATATGGTACTGGTCTGTCAATAGATGAACATGGTCAAATTATCAATGAAAATACAGAAAAGGCAGGACTGCTCAGTAAATATTTCTGGTTTTTATTTGGAAAAAAGCCAGGTGATGTATTTGTATCATATGAGGATGATGAAACACTTTCCACTCCAACAGTAACCGAGGAGGATGTTAAACAGCTGCTATTAATGTTAGACCTTCTTAAACCAGCAAGTTCAGATATTTTGCATCCAAGAATTTTAAAAGATCTGGCTGAAGAGTCCTCTGGGCTATTAATGTTTGCTTTTAATGGATTTTTGGGCCTTAGGGAGATTCCCAGGGACTGGATCAAAACAAACACGGTGCCAGTGTTAACAGAAGGTAAATGGGGTGGTGCAAACATTCATCAGCCTAATGGCCTGATTTTCTGTCCCAGGGAGAAACAATGCTGTGCCTAGCATGGCATTAGCTAAAAATTAAAGGGGATGGTGTAATTAGTGGCAGTCAACATGGAAAATCCACTTATGGAAAATAGATCTCCCAAACCTCTGCCTTTTAAGTAACTTTGCAGATGGAGGAGCAGAAGATGCTGACGTTGATGTAATACACATCTGATTTCTGCAAGAAGTCAGAATTTGAATTCTGAGTCAAATTTTTGAGTTTGACTCAATGTCACGTGTTTATTAGGAATTGGAATGAAAAAATCAACACTACAGATATTAAAGGGGTTAAACATTGGCTTCAGAATGTTTCATAGAATGATAGACTTGACCCAAATGATTGTTTGGGATGGAAAACACCTCAAGGCCATCCAGTTCCAACCCCCTGCCATGGGATGGGGCACTTCCCACCAGATCAGTTTGCTCCAAGCCCCGTCCTGCCTTTAAGGTCCCTTACAACCCAAACCTCTCAATGATTCTCAGTCTTTATGTGAGATGGGAACATCCTCTGGGAGGCTGGGAGCTGCCTGCTTGGGCTCGACACAGGGATTGGTGTGTGGATCCAATGATTTGTGTTTGCCTTGTTGGGATAAAGCACAGAAAGCAGCCCTAGCATGAGGACTGCAGGGAAAACACAACTGGATTGTGCTGCAGCCAGTCCAGCTGGGGCTGAACATGCTGCACTCTGCTCTTTGCTCCCAGCTCTCCTGCTCTGGGGATTTTCTGTCACAGGCAGTGGCTGTGAACTCAGAGCTGTGCTCAGCATCACAGAGCACCACCATTTACTTTGGGCTATTTTTAAACCTATCAAGTACTAATCTGACGGCCCCAAATCCACGAGTTTTCCCTCTGGGAAGAAGAAAGTAAGTCAGGAGGCTCATCAGCTCTCCAGCACAGGCTGTGCTGCAAAATCCTGCTCAAAGTTGGTCTCCGTTGCTGACAACACTGCCAGGCCTGGACCTGAGTGGCTCTTCCTTTCTTCTTGTCCTTTTCCCATCAGTGTTTCCAGGGAGCATCTCATGCTGGAGCTGAAGGATGTTGGTGAGAGCCTGAAATGGGGAGCCTCTTAAATGAAATGTTGGTAAAACGTATTGGAGATGAAAATCAAGTGACAGACAGGGCTAAAATAGACACAAAACTGTTTTTCTTCAGCAACCACTCAGGAACCTGGAAAACTTGGAGGTGTTGGCGGGGGCTGTTAGCTAAAGGTTGAACAGATTGGGGAGAAGGGGGAAAGGTTTGAGGAGCGTTACCTGCCTGGGAAGGGACAGTCCAGGTCTGGGGGCAGGGGGAATGGGATGTTCTGTCCAAGGCAGCACCAAGGGGCTCGGACTCAGGAGTTCAGGAGGAAATGGCCAAAGACCCTTTCAGTTTGGTCTGCTCAGCTTTGTGCTGCTCCAGCAGCAGGAGGTCCAAAGCAGGAGGGGGTCAGGGTGGTGACACTGTCCTTCATGGGCTTCCTTTGGCCAGAAGACTTTCCTGTGTCCTCTGGATCCAGTGTGTCCTCTCTGCCTCAGCTTTACCTGCCATGAGAGGTTTGCCTGGCTGCTGTTTCTCCTCAGTCCTTTGTGAACTCCAGGGCTTGGAGTGGCCTGTGCTAGTGGAAGGTGTCCCTGCCTGTGGCAGGAGATGGAACTGAATGATCCTGAAGGTCCCTTCCCACCTAAACCACTCCAGGATTCCCTGGTCCCCTGTAAGGGCTGTGTTTTGCTGCTTGTGGCTTTGTTTTCCCTTTGTTTGTGCTGCCAGTGCCTGACAACGCACTGACTGTTCCTCTGTGAGAAATGGGAGAATTATTTCCCAGCTCTTTGAAGAAATTGCTTTTGATCTGATACTGCCTTATCAGGCTCACATTCTCTCAGCTGGGTTGTGCTCTGCATTCAGCTCAGAAGTGGCTTGAATGTTTTTGCAGATCTCCTGTGTTTTGGAGGATCAGGCAGTCCCTGGTTTGTGGCTCTCATTCTGGATCAGTGATGCCCAAATTGTTCCCCTGTCCCTTTTGGGATACAAAACACAGATACCCCAGAAGGTTTCCAAGGAACAGCTCGTTCAGGCTTTACCAGAGTTTGCAGATGGGACGTGTGCTTTGGAGAAGACTTCCTGTAGTTCTCCAGTTCTCCAGTCCCTTGGCTCCAGCTCCCCTGTCAGCTCTGTGACACATCCCTGTGATCAGTCCAGTGTTATCCTGAGCCTCCTGCACCCTGTGAACCCTGCCTGTGGCTCATTTCTTGTGTCCTGCAGAATTTACAGTGCTAGGATTAAGTAGCATTGGGGTTTTATTGTTTCTCACATCCCTAGAGGACAGCTGTCCAAGGAAAAGCCTCACTTAGAAAATAAATACAAATTGAGTAATAAAAAAACAGGACACAAAGATTATCTGTGCCATTCCCTGTCCCAGTGGTGAATTAATGTCAGTAATACCTAAACATTTATTGAAAACTCTTCAGTTTGTGTAAGGAAGATTAAGCACTGAGTAGCTCAGCTGTGTAATCCCTAAATTACAGCTTCCAGAGGGCTCCCTTTTGATGGTAAAATCAAATCTTCCTGGGCTCCCAACGCTGGAAATGTGCTGGGTTTTCAGGAGAGCAGAGCTGGGCACTGGAGTTGCTGTGTGGTGGCACAGAGTGGCACAGGACGTGGGGACAGAGGTGTTTTGGGGGAAGAAATGGGGATCTGTGTGGAAAGCAGTTGGCTTTGGGCTGCAGGCGTCATAACAGGATCTGCTTGAGCTCTGCCACGTGTGCTGGGAAGATTCTTGGATTTATCACATCTTTGGTTGCTTTGCAGCCTTTCCACGAAACAAATGAGTGTTTGCAGGGCTGACATTTCCCTGGCTGGAGCCGCAGACAGCTCGTTTACGTGCGGCGCTAATTACGGCCATGGGCTTGATTTCAGTGTTTGGGTTGCTGCTTTCCCAGGCTGCAGGTCTCAGCTGCTCCCATCCTTTGTGGTGTCACAGGGCTGGGTGATGCCTGAGGTTTCCTGCTTGTGCTGTGCCACACAAAGTCACCTCTTGGCACTGAGGGAAGTCACTCCCGTGGCTCAGAAGGTGGGAGGGACCTCTCAGAACGGTGGCCATGCCTGTATCCACCTCCCTGTCCCCCTGGAGAACCTTCCTGGCCTCCTCCAGCACCCCAGGTGACACCTCAGTGCCCCCCTCACCTTTGGCTCCGTGGTTTGGGTGTTGGGAATGTGCAGATGGAATCAGCTCCGTGCAAGAATAACTGGTGAGAGGAGCTGAGCTGCAGGTCCCAGATTTTGGGAGCCCCCTGGCAGCCCCCTGGCCGTGGGGAGAGGGATGGAGCAGACGATGCCATCGCTGCAGGACAGCCCTGCCAGAGCATGATGTCACTGCATGAGGTAACACATCCCCTTTGTTCCAGTGCCTCCATCCCTGCTCCGGCTCCACAGCCATATTTGGGAATATCTGCGGGAAGCTGCTGGCTGCAGGGATGTGAGGAGCTGCCCCTGGAGCCACAGCTGCTCTGCAGACAGCTCCCACCTGCACAGAGGGCTTATCCTCACCTTGCTGGGGGTGCCCTGGCTGTGGTTGGAATGCCCTGACCACGGCTGGGATGCCCTGGCCTTGACAGGGGTGCCCTGGCTATTGTGAGGCTGTTCTGGCTGTGGTTGGCACACCCTGGCTGTGGTTGGGATGCCCTGGCTGTGGCTGGGGTGCCCTGGCTGTGGCAGGGGTTCCATAGCTGTGCTTGCAATACTCTGGTCATGGTGGGGGTGCCCTGGCCATGGTTGGCACACCCTGGCTGTGTTGGGGATCCCCTGGCTGAGGCAGAGGTGCTCTGGCTGTGCATCTGCAGGTGTTTGCAGGCTCACCTCCTCTATTGGCTCCAGGGGTGAGGAGAAGAGGGACTCTAGGAGGGCACCTGGGGTGCCCTGAGCTCTCAGCTCAGTCTTCTCCCTGCTTCTCGGAGCACAGGCTATCACAGCCCCTTTCCTGAGCTGTGAAGAGCCTGTGGCCCCAACCTTGGGTTTACTCCTGCAAATCCAAGGGTTTTGTAGTGCTGATGCTCAGGGAGAGGCTTGAGCAGGATGAGCAAGGCCGTGAGGTGAGGGAGGAGTGTTGCTTCATCCCCCTGCTCAGGGAGCCCACAGTGATGGAGTGACCTGCTCATGGTCCTGCAGGAGCTGGGAGAACATCTGGGTCTGCTGCTGGCTCTGCTGCCCTGTGAGGGCATTTTGGGAGTGCTCTGCTCTCTTCAGGAGAGCACAGAGTGTACAGAACATTGCAAAGATGCTCATCTCACCTTGCATTTCATATCAACAATCAGGATTTTGCTGTGGGAAGAAAAACATTCCATTTTTAGATAGTTTTTTGTGAAAATGTCTTCTGTGGCAAATTCCTCAGAGAGAGCCAAGGACTTGGGCCAGCATTTGAAACCCATGGATTCAGAATGAACAAATAAATTGTCATCGTGCTGTGACAGCCTCGGGGAGATGAGGGTGCTCACAGCTGCCTGCCACCAGTGAAAGGCCCCTCTTGGTGCTGGCCTGCAGCTCTTGGGGGTGATGTGTGGTGGAGCTGGAATCCTTTTGCCTTGGAAAATCCCTGCTTCAGCATGACTGAAACCAGAAACTGGGGGTGAAGATCTCCATGCGCCGTTTCCCTCCTGTGTGTGTTGGAAGGCAGAGAGCTGCTGGTGCAGGAGAGTTGTGAGGCTGCTCCTGCCAGGCAGGGTGTCCCTGCCCCTGCTGCAGGACAGCAGCCTTGCTCCCTGTGCCCAGCACACAGGAAAATCTGTGCTTTTTCACATTTCCATCACCATTTGTGGAAATAATCTCTGACCTCACCTTTGCGCACAACTGCTGCTGCTTTTCTGCCGTGCTTCCTTGGAGAGGTGCAAGCCAAAAGACGAAGAAAAAGGGAATCTGATCAGCAAGACCCTGTACTTTTCCTGGCTCAGGCAGGCAAAAGCACACAGAGTTTTTCCTGCTCTTTTCTGGAAAGTCTGTTCTGTGTGTCAGGCAGGATCAGCTCCGCGCTGCCTTTTGTTCCTGGAGACAGGGAAGTGTTTGCCATGGCAACGTGGGAGGCAGCCTTTGGGCAGTTTGTGCATCTGGCAGGTGATGGAAAGCTCCGGAAGCTCTGGGCTTCTTTGTGTCTCGCCAACCATCTCACATGTCCCTGTGTCCCTTGTTCTCTGTGGTCACAAGGTGTGGAGGGGTGCAGCCTGGCTTTTCACAGAATCCTGGAATGGGTTGGGTTCAAAGGCACCTTAAAGCTCATCCAGTTCCATCCCCAACACCTTCCACTGTCCCAACCTTGGACACTTCCAGGGATGGGGCAGCCACAACCTGTGTGATGGGGTCAGTGCTGCTGAGAGCACTGCTGGGCTGGGCTGTCTTTCCGTGGCCCCTCTGGAGCTTTGCTGCC
The DNA here is from genome assembly GCA_013401135.1 of Cettia cetti. Taxonomy (NCBI): domain Eukaryota; kingdom Metazoa; phylum Chordata; class Aves; order Passeriformes; family Sylviidae; genus Cettia; species Cettia cetti. The sequence continues at coordinate 27,525 of VZUI01039551.1, forward strand.
CCACAGGAACCTCAGCTTTGATCGTGGCTTTCAGCCCTGGAGCTTCTTTCCTGGGCTATGCCTTCCCCAGCCGCGTGGGCTCCTCTCGCTCAGACGCTTCTCTGACCCTGGATGCTTTTCCCATTACTGTTCTGGCAGGGCTCCCTGCACCAAAAGGGCTGGGGAAGTTCTGCCCTCCCTCTCCCTCCCTCCCCTTTTGTGAGATGGAGGCAGAGCGGGCCCACAAATGACATAATGAGAGCATGACATCAGCCTTGGCAGCGGGGCCGCCCATACCCTGCCCAACATTATATGTTCTGTGGAATGAGGGAGCAAACAGCAGTGCCCAAAGCCAGCCTGGCCACAGCAGTGTGCAGGAATAACTCCCAGGATGGCACTGAGGGGGCTTCTGAGCATCAGTGAGGGATGGGGTGGGTGGCACTGAGCCCTCCTGCTCCCTCCTGCTTCCCTCAGTGGGCACCGAGCCCTCCTGTTGCCTCCCTTCTCCAGTGGTGCTGCTGTGGGGCAGCAGCTGAGAAAGGACCCAATTCCTGATGCCTTTTCCCCCAGAATTCCCCAAATCCACGGGCAGGAGGTTGGGCTTGTGGTGTCTGTGATGGATCCATCCTCACCCTGTCTGTGAGGTGGGCTGTGGCAACCACAGCTCTGGAGAGGCTCAGGGATGCACCTGGCATCACACAGGGAGTCAAAGCAGGGCTGGGACGGAGCTGAAGGCTCCCAAGGCTCAGGTTGGTGCCCTCATTGCTAAATATTCCCTTATTTCCCAAGGCTTCACTAAATCACCTCCCTTTTCCAGAGGTATTTGAATCTCCCTTTGCTGGGCTGGGAAGTGGAACGTGGCAGTGTGGGGAGCTCTCAGTAACACAGTTCCTGTCCTGTACTGTAGCTGCTGGTGAGTTTTGGTGCCCCATGTCCCACAGAATGACATTGCACGGCTCCATTTTACAGCTGTGGAAACTGAGGCAGGACTGAGCAGTTGTGACTCTTGGCTGTCCTTTTCCAGGAGGCACAGCATGTTCCTAAAGTCCCCCAAGCCACAGGAAACGACATTTTGCTTTCTCCTTGTGAGGAGGGCTGTCAGGCTGTGTGTGCAGAGAATGTCAATGGAGAGCCTTGTTTGCTGCTGGCTTCAGCTCTGCTTTGAACCTGCTCTGAATTTCCTCCGGCCTGGCAGTGGGCTGGGAAAATACAGTCGTGGCAGTTTGTGGTACTGCCAGGCTCAGCTCTGTCCCACAGCCTTTGCCTTGGCTTTTATTGCTCAGTATTTCCTGGTTTATTTTTTTTTTTTTTCTGCAGCCCAGCTTGGTTCACAGCCACCTCTCTCATGCCAGGAAGGCATAAGATGATTTTCCATGCACGTTGGAGAGGGAGCAGTGGGAGAAGGCAGCTCCCTGGCTCCCAGCTGGAGGTGGCAGGCTGGATCCACCACATTTCCTCACTTCTCCCAGCTGTCCTGTCACCAGGAGCTCTGCTTCCCTTGTGGGATCCGCAGCCAGGAGGTCAGGGAGGGTAAAAACTGAGAGGTTTTCTACCAGTTCCTCATGGGATCATGAAGGCAAGGAAGTAGCAAGGGAATTGCCTTGGTAACAGTGGGTGCCATCCAAGGGCCTGGCCTGGATGGAGCTCAGCAGTGTTTGTGGGGTCAGGGAACCAAGGGCTTGGGATCATCTGAGCTGGAGTGAAGTGACAAAATGTCAGGGCTTGGGTTAATTGCAGCCCCCAGGGGTTCAGCCTCTGGAGCTGAGCCCCAGCTCTCCCCTGGGAATGCCAGTGGTGCCATCTCTGCATCTCTGGGTCAGTGTTCAGGTGGGTGAGCTCAGCTGATCACACCTGGTACCAGCTGGAGTGTGCAGCATGCCAGCCAAGGTCCTTTATCAGCAGATAAAGGAGAGCAAGGCTCAGGAGCCCTCTCCAGCAGTGAGACACGGCAGTGCTGGCCCCCCAGAGACAGGATCCGAGTGTCCTCACACCTTCCCAAGCTCCCCTTGCCCCACGCTCCCCCTGCAGCCAAGGAGCACCTTGGAAGAGGCTCTTGGAAATGGCAGAGCCCTGTTTTTGTAGCAGCTGAATGGTTTGTTTTGGAGGTTTTGCTTGTCTGGGCGAGGAGCAGGAAGGCATCTGAGCTGAAAGTCCCATTTCCTTTCCTTGGACTTGAGGTGCTGCCTAAAAACGAAATGGGCGACTTCCAGGTATTTCAGAGGAGAAGGGAAATATTTGTACTGCTCTCCCTGTAAGGTGGCTGGCTGGAGGTCTGGTCCTGGTCCTTCCCCACACGGGGCCAGAGGGCCAGAGGGGTTCAGTGTCCAAAAAATGCTCAGGGAGAGGTGGAAGGGTCTGTCCTGGCTGGCAGCACCTGGATTGCAGTGTGAGCTGTCTCTGTGCTTCTCTTCCAAGTGGGAGGTGGAAGCAGGATTGGGGGTGACTTTGCTGTGCCCTGTGCAGGCTGTAGCTCAGCCAGGGATGCTCTGTGCTCCTCCAGCTGCTCTGAGACCGAGATCTGTGAGCTGGCATGATTGGATATTTTTGTTAATGTCCTTTTTCTACTGTATTTATTGAGCTTTTATTTCGCACATTTCTTGGACTTCTGTATTGGTGTTGCTGGTGAACGCTTCTGAATCCACTCTCAGCTTGGCAAAGAACTCCCAGACAGCAAAATCAGGGAAAATAAACCTTCTAAAGAGACATCCATCCCTGTTACTTATCCCCAGTTTCCTGGAATCGTACATAATTTTCCTGCCAGTTTGGCAGAATTATTTTCATTTGGATAAATGAAGTTTAAATGTCAGATCAAACCAAGAAGTAATTGATGAAGGGGTAGAAATAACAGGTGAGACAGCCAGGAGAAATGGGAGGAGGTGTTTGTAGGAAAAAAGGTGAGAAAGGGGATGGCAGGAGAATGGCTCTGGTGGCAAAGTGTGCCCAGCCCTGTCCTCTCCTGGGGCCAGAAATCCATGAAGGATAAGAACCATCCCATGGGCTTGGGGTGAGTGTTGTGATACTGCTAAAAGAAAGTTTAGGCCAAAGGAGATTTTTCTGAAAATGAACAGTGAAGTTTATTTGGAATAAGTGGAGGCTGATGAACGAAATTTTGCTTCTTCTCTGACTGACATTTCAATCTGGGGAGGGAGAAGGTGGGTGAGGAGAGAGCTGGGCTGGGCAGGGATGGTTTGGTTTGGGTGAGCTGAAGGCTGTTGGTGTTACTGGGAGCAACTGGAGAATTTTTTTAAACAGCATTCCTTTTAGAATGACAGTCTGTCCTGATTTCAAATGGAAAATATTCTTTGTTGCTTCTTCTTCCATTTTAAGCTTTTCCAAAGAGAGACAAAAAGATGTTTAAAACGTAGAGTTGACGCATCAATTGTGTAATTACTGATCAGGGCTTTGGCACGAGATACACACTTGGAAGTTCATATATTTTTCTCTGAGTTAATTACTACTTGAGTCTAAAGTACTTCTTAATGACTTCTTTGAACATAGATTAGACTTGAACATCTTTTAAGAGGATGCATCACATTTAGTACCACGTGTGGCATGGTGTAATTGCTCCAGGTGTGCTGTGGAGTGGGGGCACATCCTGGGACTCCTGATCTCTTTTTTCAGGTTATATGAGCAGCAAATGCTTTATGGTTTTGGGAAAGGTGTTTTCTTTGGCTGGGAAAAAGCTTTGTCTTCAACACACCACGTTTCCAGTCAGGATTCTGGCTGGAGTTTGGAGAGAGGCTCTTCTGAGGTCTGGTAATGGAGGTGTAACAAAACGGGGTTGAACAAAGGCTGAAAATGGGGTTTTTTTCTTTCCCTAGGAATCTTTCCAATAACAGGATCAGTGGTTTAGATGTTGAGCTGTTCAGAAGCCTGACTTCGCTGGCAAAGCTGTAAGTACTTGCTGTGCCCCCCAGTCCTCCCAGTGCCCCCCAGCACGGCTGAGCTGGGCCCAGGCTCGTGCTGCACTGGTTTGCTTTCTTCTTGCTCCACCTCATCTCCCGAGCTCCACGTGGTCCTGTCCGTGGGCTCCTTCCCTGAGGCCTTTAGCTGCTCAGCCTGGTGATTTGGGAATTACTGGCATTTGGGGTGGGGTTTGAGCCTCTGTTCTGCTGGGTGAGGGGAGCTCAAGGCCAGAGAAGGGCAATTATCACAAGATGTCTGTTGGTGCTGGCAGGGACCTTAAAGCCCTTGAAGTACAACTTCCACCATCCCAGGTTGCTCCAAGCCCTGTCCAAGACTGGCCTTGGACACTCCCAGGGATCCAGAGGCAGCCACAGCTTCTCTGAGCACCCTGTGCCAGGGACTGCCCACCCTCCCAGGGAAAACCTGCAGTGATGAGGAATTTGCTTTTAACATGAGGAACTTTTCTCTCATTTACAGAGATATAAGCCACAATCAGATTTCTACATTAGAAGATGGAATATTTGATAATTTATTTAATTTAAGTGAAATGTAAGTTCATCTTCTTTGTTTCCCAGTTCTTTATTTAGACCTTTCCTTGAAACATCCCTTCCTTTCCTGCTGGGGTGGGAGACTGTGCTGACTTGGAGAGATATTGGGCAGGTGCCCACCCAAGCTGCTTTTTGGGGTGTCTCCAGTTCCTTCCTCAAGCTGTGTCCTGCTCCTGGGTCCTGTTTTCCTTCAGTCCTGACCTTTTCCTGGTCTTTGTCTCTGTCTCCTGGGTATCTCCAACCTCTGCTGCTGCCTGCTTGTCTTCCTGGCTTCTCTCCCACACCTGCTTTGCTGAGGTTCTTGTCTCTGACCATGCTCTGGGTCACACTGTCCTGTTGGCATGCTCACACCTCGGGGCTGGAGCATCCAGGGATTCCTGCAGCATGGTAGGTCCTGACTGAGGTGTCAACTGGAAGGTGTTGTCCTTACGTGATTCAGGTTTTTAGGTTTTGGTTTTCAATTGGTTTTGTTTTTTTAATTGAAGACTTTTGATGCTATGTGATGGGAGGTGGGGGGAAGCCACACACTTCTAGGAGAGATCCCTGCAGTCACAGCACAAGTGGCAGTTCTGCCTCTGGATGAGCCAGAGGATTAACCCATGCAAGCCCTCTTGGCAAGCAAAAGCTCAGCCCCACATTGTCCCTGAGGACAGGACACAAAGAGCATTCTCAGCTTTGCAGTTTGGCACACAAGTGGCTCTGGAAAGACACAAAGGCCCAGGGTTGGGTCCCAGGGAGCCTGGCCCTGCCCAGCCTGCTGGCAAGGTGGTGCTTTCAGCCCCAGAGTGGGGGCTGAGCCCTGCAAGTGCCCAGCCCCACCAGCATCAGCTCCACGCAGCTCCAGCTCTGTCCAGCTCACAGCTGAGTGCCTAAGGCTGTAATTTGCATCAAGCTTAGCTACAATTAAAGTTTCCTTCTTTTCATTGAACTGCCACGTGGAAAGATTATCATTGACTTTGCATTTCTTTTTTTGACAGATCAATTTTATTCCCCTAGCTATTTTTTAATGGGGCTGTAAATTCTCTCCCGAGCAGGAGAGGCTGCCCTCGTACCCTGGGGCTCTTTCATGGCAGATTATTTTAGATATATGATTGTATCTGTCATTTGCTTCTAATTGCAACAATTATTTGTAGAGTTAAAAAAGTACTTGGAGTACTTGCCTAATTCTATCCTCTAGAAAAATCACATTAATTATTGCTTGATTCCCTATTCATTAACTCCTCTCCCAGTTATTCCGAAGCCTTTCAGTGGAGTGGCACAGATGGGAGCAGGGAGGGCTCAGCACACTACTGTAATTAAGGCTTAGCACATGTCACATTAATCCCTAACTTGTTCTGATCTCTCTCTGACAGAAACTTAAGTTGGAATCCATTTGTTTGTGACTGCAAACTGTCCTGGTTGCCCCGTTGGGTGGAAGACAGAAAAGTGACAGTCCTTGAGGCATCAGACACGAGATGTGCCCACCCCCCCGAGGTGGCCAACCTGTCCCTCTTCGATGTCCTGTTCCTCAATGCCACCTGTGGTAAGGAGAGGCTGTGGGGTGGAGGTGGCTGAGTGGGAGGGATGGGCTCAGGGGCAGCTGGGGCCTCTTCAGACCTTGAGTGACCAGTTCTAGCCTAATGGAGCGGGCGTTGGTCACACAGTCTGTACCCTGGTGCCTGGGGGACCAAGGCAGTCCCAGCTGGGCTGAGGTTAGCCCTGATCACAGAGCAGACACCACAGGACTCTGGCTCTGTGACCTGCAGCCTCAGGCTTTCATTCTCCCAGGGTTTGAACAGGCTGACCTCCAGCACTGACACCTCGTGGGAGGTGATGGCACCAAGGGCACGCTGAGTTGGGTCTTTGCAGGTGACAGGGCTCCACTTTGGGAGTGCTGAATAAACACTGCCCTGATCCACAGCCACCTGCTCCAGGTGCATTTTACTGACTGCTTGGCCAGGAAAAGCGTCAGGCAGTGATTGACTGGAAAAGGGAGACTCCAAAGAAAACTAATCCTGCCTGGATGCTCAGTTATTGTGGAATAAGAGAGAGGGAGGGAGAGCAAGGGCTGCCTATGGCAAGCAACAGGCATCTCCTTTAATCTGGGAGCTGTGTGACAGGAGGGTGCAGGGATGGGGACCCAGAGCTGGTGGCAGCCAGCTGAGCTGCCTGCTGAGGCACAATGTTCTCCAGGACCAAAATTCAGGTCGTGGTTGTTCCTCTCCCCCTAGCAAAGCTACCCCAGCTTGCAGCATCTTGCAGGAATTATCAAAGGGAAAAACACTTGGCGCTGTTACTGCTCTTGATAATTAGTTGTTCCCTCTTGAACTACTTTAAGCCAGCGTGGAAACAATAATGTGAGGCTGCCTTCTGGGTAATTCAGTGTAATGGGAGTAGGCTGGGACAGGCTGCCAGCTCCTGACAGTTCTCAGTGACCAGCAGGGGATGAAGAATGACCAGGCTGGTGGTGGAAAACAGAGCAGTTCCCGTGCTGTGCTCCTCTCCAGGGACTGCTCTTAGGAGAAGTGGCTCAGGAAGTCTGCAGGAAGGCTGTGGAGGACAGTTGGATGGGTTTGATCTGGGAAGATCACACGAGGCTGGAGCTGTTGAGATGTTTGGGGGAGATGTTGTAGCAACCAGCAGCAACAGCGGCGCAAACGTGGCCGGGCCGCGTGGGCAGAGGCCGAGGCAGAGGCCCTGCTTGGGTGTTTGTGGCAGGGAAACGTCCCAGCCCCTGCAAGCCAGAGAGGAGGGGTGACACTCAAGGGAATGAGCTGTTCCTCTTGGCCTGGGGCTGTCGTGGCTCTGTGTCCATGCCCGTGTGTGTCCCTGTTCCCTGTCCCAGCTCGTGTTGTTCCTTTGCATCCTTCCCGTGGGCATCCCTGCACCCCCCTCGGGCCTGGCATTGCCCTCCTCTCCAGCACCACATCTTCCTGCAAGGAGGGAAGCTCTTGGCCCTCCTGATGGAGAAAGGTGCCTCAGGGAGGGGGCCTGGTGGAGGGTCCATCAGTGTCTCCCCTGTGTCCCCCATGTGCCACTGCCCGAGGGTGTTTGGTTTTGGGTTTGCTGCTGGAGGTCCCAGGCAGCACGTGGTGAAATACTCTGCCCTGACCGAGCCAGGGTACCACCAAAGGACACCCTTTTGTCATGGTCTCACTTGGTAGCAGGTCCTGTGGGCTCCTCCAAGTGTCAGACTCGGCGGCTCCATATCCCATGGGAGTGTCAGGCTCTCCAAAGTCCTGTTTTATTTACTGAGTGCTGCTGCTCCATAAATCTGTGTGACTGGCTTGTTATTTCTGTCATCACTAATTAGCATAAAGAGTTTGGAAACTGTTGCTGGGGGAATTAAAGACTTCCCAGGCAAGTCTCAAAAAAGGAAATGCTCAGAGTAGGAGCCGAGCAGGAGAATTCCATTCCCAGGAGTGTGGGGTGGTTCTCTTGGAGGGTCTCACCAATCCATGGCATCCCAGAGTCTGTTTTGCCAGAGGATCTTCTGTTCTATCCTGCAGGAGCTCAATACATCACGTGTCTGACAGGCAACCACACTGAAGAAGCTGAGCTTGTCATCCTCTTCACGTCTGTCCACCCTGGGAACCTCACCGAGGAGACCTGCAGTGCCCTCTGCTACTCCCAAGAGCAGGAGTATGGGGGTTTCAGCTCCCAGGGGCAGTGTTTGTGTGGAACTGCCCACGAAACAAACTCTTCCTCTGGCTGTTTGCCATTTTGCACTGAGCATTTGTCTGGGCAGGGCTGTGGTGGCCCCTCACTCGTCCCCTTGCCCTTCCAGGCACAGCTGCCTGTGTCTTTCACAGGGCTCCAGCCCCGGTACAGCCTGCACCAGCCCGTGCTCTTCAATGTCAGTATTCCCATTGCTGTCAGCACTTTACTGTGGGAATTTGGGGACCAGAGCGAGGTTCTCAACACCACTGGACACGCAGCTGTGCACAGCTACGCCCTGCCCGGGCAGTACAACGTCACTGCCACCATCCTCGTGGGCTCCAGGGTCCTGTACCAGCAGGCAGAAATTGAGGTGGTGGCTTCACCCCAACAGCTGGAACTGCAGTGTCCTTCCTTGGTCGTGGCCAACGAGAGCCTGGACGTCCGGATCCGCAACCGGGGCGGCACCGGGCTGGCCGTGCTCTACGGGATCACTGCTGAGTCTGGAGAGCTGGGCAGGGGTGAGCAGGGCTCCTGGGGGTGCTGCTGTGGGTGCCACTGGCTCCTGGGCCCCCCTTTCCCTGCCCTGCCAGGGAGGGGTGAGGGATGGCTCCTCTGGGCACTCCTGGCCGAGCAGCGTTTGTACTTTAACAGCGATGGGGTTTGTTGGCTTCAGGGCTGGGACATTCCTGGAGCTTCTCTGCCCGGATTGGGTTGGGGTGTGTGGCCCGTAGAGAGAACATCATCCTTGTGTTCTTTCTGCAGCAGTTCACCCCATGTGCCCCCCTGAGGGCTTGGTTTTCCCGGGAAATAACCACTGCTACCAGCTGGTGGTGGAGAAGGCGGAGTGGCTGGAGGCACAGCGCCACTGCCAGGAGCTTGGGAATGGGGACCTGGCTTTTGTCAGCAGCCCCGACATCCAGAGCTTCCTGGTTGCTCATGTCATCAGGTGAGTGAGGAGGGGAAGGGTTGGCATCACCTAGGGACAGGTTTGGAGTTCCTGAGGGCACATCTGCAGAGGGATCTGCCCGAGCAGAGCATGAGGAGATGAGGGGGGAGGCTGCTGAACAAAGAGGAGGAATGAGCAGAGCTCGAGCCCTTGCTGGACTTGGCTTCTTTCCTTTAAGGCTGTGGAGGGAAGAAGAAGAATGAGGCAGAATGGCTGGAAATCACAACTGGGAATTGAGAGATTGGTGGGCTTCTTGTACCCTGTGTGTGTGCCTGTGGATGCCTCTGAAATGTATAAAGGGATCCTGTGCCCTTAGACACAGCTGCAACCCAAAGCCCAGACCCTTTCCCCTCCTGTCTCTGGTCCTGGGAAGCAGCAGTGCTCCTCTCCAGCAGCATCTGCTCCACCTCAGGACTGGGCTTTATAAACAGAGAGTGCTGCAAGTGTCAGCCTTTGATTAAATCTGCCCCTCTGAGTGCCCTTTTTCCAGCCAGTCATTCCAGGGGAGGGAGGACAACCAGGAGGGCTCTCGGGGCCTGACAGCCCTTGTCAGCACTCCCAGCTGCAGCTGTGGGAGATGGGCTCCTCACAAACACATCCCAGAGAGCACATGGAAGGGAACAGCTGCGTGTGACGTGGGCTTTGAACGCTGCCGGCCCCTTCTTCCCAAACTTGTATCCGTGCCCCATTCCCTTCACACGGGGCTGCCTCCTGAGATTGCAAACACGTGTTCCTGCCCCGGGGAAGGGAGGCTGTCCCTCTGCAGGGCTCAGGAGCTGCTCGTGGGTGCTGGGATGTGGCAGGGATTGCGTGTGGAGCTGCCGGGCTGTGGTGCACGGAAATCACGAGACCTGGGAGGGAACGAGGCTGTTCCCCAGCTGCTGCCCCACGGCCCTCTGCTCCCCAGCCCCCTCTAGTCCATGTATTTATTTTATTAATCCGTGCAGATAAACATGAAGGAGGCAGCTCCAGGATGTGATTTCCCTGGTGGTAACAGGCCCGTGGGCCGAGCTGCAGGATTTTGGAACATGCAGCTTCCATAGTTTCTTATGGGAAGATGGCAGAAGCAGGAAGCTCTTTCCCATGAGGGCACTGAGCAGGTCTCTTCTCCTTTGCTCCTGGTGTGGGATGACCTCCTCAGGAAATCCCCGCTTTCTGGGCAGCACAGAGAGCCCCTCTGCCCTTCCAAGCCTCCCCAAGCTTGTTGTGCTCCTTCTGCCCCAGCAAGGCAGCTCAGTCCTTCCTCACAGAGGCAGAGGAGAGCTCACATCTTGCTTCAGAAAAGGGTGTTCAGAATCCTGTTCCCCCTGCAGTGGAGTGGGCTGGGCAGTGGGGCAGGGTGGGAGACAGCCAGCAGCTTGTCTTTTAGTTATTCCTTTCTTTCTTACTTCTTGATTATTTTTTTTTTTCTAATGACTTGGAGTTAGATCATAGCTGGAATTAGAAAAGGAAAATCTCCACTGAGTTTTCCTGATGGCAGCAGGCAGGCGGTTTCCTACCCTGCTCTCCCTAATTCCCTGCCAGTGGTTCAGGAGCAGAACACAGCCCTTATTTATTTTTTAATCTTATTTGCAGTGAAAACTACTGATTCACGGAACAAGTTATTTTTGTCCTCGTTTTTCAGCATGACCTCATGAATCATTTCAGCCTGGGGGTGGAGAGGCACCAGTTACCTCCAGTTATCTCCCCAGTCTGCTTTGCAGAGCTCTGGTACCACCCTGGGAGCACACTGGGGCAGGCAAGGCCAGGGCAGGATTGATTTCCACCTGCAGGAGGGACCGTGGAGAAGGAGCTGAGAGCTTGGAAGGGTGCAGGATGTTCATATGGGGAAGTTAATAGAAGTTAATATGGAACAAATGCCTCCCTTTCTGCTGGGTGAGATTAGGAACAGCTCTCCAGGCTGTTTGTGGCAATGAGAGACCTCTCAGCACTTTCCACCAGGATCTCTGCTAGGATTCAGCCACTTTCCAAATGGGGCAGGGACATTTCATCTCCTGAAAGGAGCCTGGCAGTGTCCTCTGTGTGTGGGGTTCAGCTGCCTGCAGAGCTCCAGCCTCTGCCTGTCCCCTCTGGCTGCTGCCTTTCCATGGTGGCTGAGGAGCTCATCACCTTCAGGAGCTGCATCCAGGAGAGCTCCCAGACCTGGCACTGCTGAGCTTTAATCCTGCACTGGTGCCAGTCCCACCTGCAGTGGAGAAAATTGACTGGTGGTAAATCCCACAGGTCTGCACAGGAAAAGAATTCTGCTTTCCCAGACAGTTCTATGTGACCAGATCATTCCTTTTGGATCATGACTCAAAACAGGCTTGGCAGAGTCTGGGGAGGGTCATTTGGTGACAGAGTGCTCTGCTCGGAGCAGGGTGAGGCTCAAGTCAACCTGCTGGTCACAGAATCGTGGAATCATGGAATGGTTTGGGTTGGGAGGGTTCTGAAAACTCATCCAGTTCCACCCCTTTCTATGGGTAGTGACACCTTCCACTATCCCAGGTTGCTCCAAGCCCTGTCCAGTGTGGCTTTGGACACTTTCAGGGATCCAGGGGCAGCCACAGCTTCTCTGGGCACCCTGTGCCAGGGCCTGGGGACAGCGGTGGGAGAGCTGGAGGAGAGCAGTGCTGTGCTGTGGAGGGGCTGTTCCAGAGGTTCTGGTGGTAGAGTGGATACTGAAACCCTTCAGTAATTAAAAGTCTCCACAAAATGCAGCCCATGACACCCCGATGGAGCTGTTGTTTTTATTTTCAGAGAGAACCATAGATGGCAGCTGTCCCAGCTCTTTCTAATACCCATGATTTCCTGAAATCCCCCCTCCCCCTTCTTATTTTTTTTTCTCAGGAGCCTCGACGTCTGGATTGGATTCAACGATTTTGCAAGCTCTGGAGCACAGCAGAGAGGGGAAGGATTTAATCTGGAGAGCTGTCAGAACTGGCTGCCAGGAGAGCCCCATCCCTCCAACGCCGACCACTGCGTGCGGATGGGCCCGACCGGCCAGTGCAACACGGACCTGTGCATGGCCAAGCACAGCTACGTCTGCGAGTACAAGCCACCAGGTGGGCTCTGCTGGCCCTGCTGGCACCCAGGGTGGGCAGCTGGCCCCTCGCTGGCACTGCTGTGGATGCAGGGAGAGGCTCCTCCAGGCCATCGCCACAAAATGAGCGTGACTGGCGACATATTCCCAAACCCGACTTCCAGAAACCCAAGGAAGAGTTTGGCTTACTCCAATCTTTGCCATGAGCAGAGGGAGAGAGAGCAGCAAAGATCTGAGGCAAAGCGCTTGGAATTAGCCTTTCCCTGTTATCTGGGCAATCTCTGCTGCTGCCAGGATCTGAGGCTGTGGTGCGGCCTCAGTGTCCTTCATTGTGTGTTTTAGGAGATGTTGGGGTGGCCCAAAAGTTGATTAAGTGAGGTGTGATGTGCAGGTTTGTGGTTATTCAGGTTTCCAAATCTTCCACACTGGTGTAGGAAGTAAGGAGAAGTAGAATGGACATGAAACAGGGGAGAAGATTTATACAAGAAGGAAAAGCTGTGGCCAGAGAGGGCACTGGCCTGGTCAGAGGGGCAGAAGCCACCAGTGTTTTACCACTGGTGGAAGCCAACTGGTCCTGGCCACATTTCCAGTGAAGTCCAGGGGCACAGGGAGGATGAGAAAGTTCACCTGGTGCTCAGAAATTCCAAGCAAATCAGTTGTTGGAAGGGAGAATTACTTGCACAGTTCCTAAAAGTCCAAATTGCTGAACATTGCAAATGAAAATGTTACTTGCGCTGGATGAGAAGGAAATGAGGACACCTGTAAGGAGAAGAAAGGTACAGGATTATGGAGCTGCTGCTCTCCTGAGTGGTCCAAGCCCTGCTGCAGCTTCACAGGGTAGAGGGAATGGCCTCAGGCCTTGCTGAGTCTCACGGGCTTTGTTCCAATATTTCCTTTGTAAACAGGAGTTCTCCTAAACGCTGAAAACTTCTTTGAGGGAGACGCAGAGTTCGCCACACACGAGGCCCTGAGGAACGTGAGCGAGGCTGTGCCCACAGATCCGTGGCAGGCTGAGGAGGTGAGGGGGGTTTGTCACCCTGCTGCTGCCCAGGGCTCCCTGGGGACACGGGCAGCTGAGAGCTGTGTGTGTTCTGCAGGTGCTGGAGTTCCCAGAGCTGGCGTTCAGGCACCAGGGGTTTCTCACTGCCCTGGAGTTTGTGACACAGGAGCTGCACCAGCCCGTCCAAGTGAGGTTCCAGGTGTACAGACTGATGGATGGAGAAGGTGAGGCTTCTCCTCAACGCCTTCGGGATTGTTGGAGGTGACACCAACAAACTGGGGCTGGCCTTGTGGCCCCTCTGGTCCTCTGACCCTTGAGGGCTCAGAGATTTGGTTCTGCTTTTTGAGGGGACCAAAGTGCAGGATCCACAGCCTTGGAGAAGTGGTTATCTTGGAGAAAATAATAGAGGGAGAAAGCTCTCTCAATGCATGAGGAGAATGTGAGTGTAAGGACCATGTGGAAAAGCTCATTAATCTTCTGAGCTGTGCTTTTTACTTCATGAAGACACATGTCAAATGGGAATGTGTTCTGGTCCATCTGGCCCCACGGGTTAACAAGGAAGAACATTTTTCTGAGCCCATTTCTTCCTGATGGATGAGATAATCTAAAAAGCCTTTTATTCCTTGTACAACAGCTCAACAGTCACAGTTTTGGCAACAATTAATTCTGCAGCAGAATGTTTGTTGTAGCGGTGGGGTTGGCTGGTTACAAAAGGATCTTTTTTGACACTGACAAGCTGATACTTTGACATGGAAACATTAACTTCAGAAAAGTTGCTTAATGTGTTTTCAATGTCAAGGCCAGCTCTTGCTTTCACTTGGACTGGCTTTTGCTATAGCACAGATCCTTTCAGAGTGCAAATTGGTACGTTCTCACTGGAAAAGAGACAGCTTTGGGTTTAATGATCTTGGTGGATTTTTCCAGTAAAGCAGGACGTTTGTGTAGCGGCAGGATGTGCTGCAGTTGCAGCTTGTACTAAGAGTGAAGCCATCATCAAAATGGAAAAAATGGTGAATTTGGAGCAAAGAAGTGCATTGGTAGTGTCATTTGTCAGAGTGGTGAGCTCTGATTTCTCTTTCACTTCTTCCAGACTACCAGGAGGAAAACAGTGCTGCAGAACCATTCCCCAGCACTCAGGATGAGGGGAACTGGACAATGCTGGAATGCCCTCCTGGTTTCCAGTGGTGTCCTTTGACAAATCTGTGCTCCTCCCACAACAGCTGCTGCAATGGGACCCAGTGTGCCAACAGTTCCCTTGGCAGCAGCCCTGCCCCCGGGTCCCTGCAGCCCAACGACAGCCAGCCCAGCTATGAGCTCCTCAAGGAGTTCCTCTTTATGGTACCAGCTGGCCCCTCTTCCCAGTATCAGGTCAGTGTTTACTGCCCTAAGCAGCGACTGGGTGGGGCAGTTTTCTCCTGAGGGCTTTGGGTAAGTTTGGGTTGTTCCCGTGTGGCAGATGGAGCCACTGAAGTCCATTGGAATGAAAGGATGTGCCCAGTGTCACACGGGCCGTGGGCTTCCTGCTCTCCCCTGTGTCTGGGATGCTGGAAGATGTCCCTGCCCATGGCAGGGGGTGGAACAGGATGGGTTTTAAGGTCCCTTCCCACCCAAACTGTTCTGTGTTTCCATGAAAAGGCTGTGCAGATTCCACAGGCTATTCCCACGGCATTAACACAGTGAAGATGGAGCAGAAAGCTGATTCTTCTGTTGGCATATTTGATTCAGAGAGGCCAAGGAGGGTGGAGTGGTGAAAGGTCTCCATGCTGTGTTGGGATCTGCACCTTTTCTGTTGGTTCCCACCTGGCAGGAAATCCAGCATTTTACCCAGGCAGGAGTTGGGTGCTGACTGCTCTCAACGTGAGGCATTAATCCAAAACCATCTCCTCTCTCTGCAGGTCGCATTCAGAGAAGAAAACATCTTTGTCAGGGCTGGGGATGTTTTCAGCATCCAGCACAACGCAGGCCCGGGCTCCTTCCTCCAGTGCCACCCCAGTGCCACCTCCCAGGAGAGAAGGAACTCCTCTGAGTGGGCGCTGCCCCCCATGCCCGTGTTGGATCCCCCCTGGACTGACAGCCCCTCGTGCTCGGTGCGGGTGCGCTACGCCGAGGAGCAGCTGGTGCCAGTGCTCAGCCCCCACAACGCGGGGCTGGAGCAGCCCGGGCTCTACCGGCTCCGAGCCAGCGTGGACAACGGGCTCTTCCGAGCCAACCTGTCCTGCAGCTTCCGCGTGGCCTCGCGGGTGTCCGGCCTGCGCGTGCTCCACCCCGCCCCGCACGGCTCCAGGGTCTACCTGCCCTCCAACCACAGCTCGCTGCTGCTCAAGCTGTCCTCGGGGCTCAACGCCACGGCCAGCTGCCTGGGGGACAACCGCAGCATGCCCTTCGTGGCCACCTGCCCAGCGGCCCTGGCCTCACTGTGTGCCAGGGAGAACAACGACACCTGGTTTGCTGTGGTGCAGCTGGGCGGCCTCGGGGAGGGCGTCAGCACCCACGTGCTGGTGGCAGAGAACTCGGTGAGCTCCCAGAACATCACGGTGACGGTGAAGGTGGAGGAGCCCATCCGCGGGCTGAGAGCCACCCCCGACCCCGAGAGCAGAGTCCTGGTGAACACGCGGGTGGTGAGTGTTTGCTGCTGCTCTGAAGCCAGCCCCAGTGCCTGTAGCCCTCCCCTGTAGCTGGCAGGGGGTGTTTGCCTGGGGGGAGTGGGGCAGGGGGGCACCGCTTGCTGCTAAGCTGCCAGGCTGCGCTGCCCGCGCTGCTGCAGGCACAGCATGTGGCACCAGCACTGGGGGTCTCCAGCAGGAAGGCAGCTCGGCTGCACGTCCCCCTGGAGCCCCTGGGGTGAGGCAGTGCCTCCTGCCAGGGAACGCTGCCTGTGCAGCTCCCCAGGACACCCGAGGTGTTAGGAGAGGCCAGTATTCACCTTGTTTTGCCTTGTCTGGGTAGGTGTTCCTTGAGGTGTTTAGATTTGCTCTGCTAAATCCTTATATCAGCTGGCTGAAGCTGTAGAGGTGTTTCACCCCTCCAAGTCTTGGAGTTCCTGTGGTGTTTGCAGTCTTGTTTTCTGCAGTCTCCCATGCCCAGAGCTACAGCCCCGGGAAGCTGCTCAGTAACTGCCCCAAATGCTCTGTACAAGCTCTGGCTGCTTCTGGCAGATCCTGCGCCTGCACCTCTCAGTCTCACCCTTCCTGCTGCCACAGGCTGCTCAGGAGGCACTGCTGGAGTGAGGAGGGACCTGCCCTGTCCAACCCCTTCATTCTTTGGGTCAGGCACCATCCCTGGATGAGGGTCAGAGGCTCAGCTTACAGGTGTAGCTAAAGCGAGGCTGTTTCTGCAAAGATTTCAGAGGGTGTTTTAGTCAGCAAGAGGGACCTGATCACAAGAGTGGAGTGCTGGGCTCTGGGAACAGGGAGTGTGGGATCTGCTCCCAGCTCTGCTGGGGATTTATGGAGTCAGGGTCTGCATTTCTCCATCAGCAGCAGAGCCACAGATGCTCTGTCACCTCTGTGCCATGCTCTGAGGGCACTGCAGGTGTGGGAGCCTCCCAGTCTGGCTCTGCTCCCTCTCCAGTTCAGCTGGAGCTCTCCTGGGAAGTGCTGGGCATGCTTTTCTCTTGCACTAGTGTGAAATGTTCTCGTGCCTTTCAGAGCTACATCCCTGTGATGGAGGCTGGGTCAGATGTGACTTTCCGATGGACAGTAGATGATAAGCCATCTTTCACTTTTTACAATGTTGTCTTCAACGTTATCTACCAAAGCCCAGCTGTGTACAAGCTTTCGGTAAGCCAAGGCCTTTCCCATGACACCATTTTACCCCTGGGTTTCCATCTCATCCCACAAACCCCTCAGGAAAAGCAGCAGGGAGAGAAGGCAGAGCTGAGTTGAGGTTTTCACTGTGCTCTCTGCTGTTTCTCACTGAGCTGCTCTTGCAAATGCAAATAGTTTCTTCTACTCTTACATTGCTGTGCTGTGTTACACCCTTTTGCTTTCTCCTCTTTTCTCCAAGTTCCCCTTTCTGTTCATGGAGTGTTTGTGTTTCCCCCTCCTCCCCAGCAGGAATTAGCAGGGAGCTCCTGCTCTGGCAGGCAGGAAATTTGGTTTCAGAACCTGGCAGAGACAGGATGTATCACAAGACTTCCATAGGCAGGACAAAGCTTCTCCCACGAGCTCCTGTGTTCTCTGTCCTGTTCCCTTTCTCCTGGTGCAGACTGGAGTGCTGGGTTTTGCCATGGCCCCTGAAGGATGGAGCAGAGTCTGGGCCAAGGGAGCTGTCCCTTGTGGAGTTGATCTCTGGCCAGAACACGTTTGTGTCTCATGCCCTGCAGAGTCTGCTCTGCTCCAAGGTGCTGGGTCTGCTCTCAGGGTGACTCTTGGCCTCCTGAGCAGACCCAGCCCAGCCCCGAGGCCACGCTCGCACTAATTTGCTTGGTGCAGCACTAATTTGCTGGGTGCAGCACTAATTTGCTGGGTGAAGCACTGTGCTGAGGGCCTGGCTGCTTTCACTGGTAGAGCTGCCAAGGTGCTCTTAGCCTGGGGGGCTCTGGCTCAGTGCAGCACATCCACAGAAGCCCAGAGCTGCTCTTACCTGCTGGCCTAGGAGGTCTGTTCCAGTGGGTTTGAAGGACCCTTCTGCCAGCAGCTCAGCTCTCCTGCAGGTGAGAAGGTGAAGATGCTCTGTCAGTGTTCCATGCCTAGAAAATGGTGAGGATTCTGCTCTGCTTCTGTCACGTCTCTTCAGTCTCTTGTGTCCCTTTCCCTCCTCTGCCCAGCCTTGTTCTCCCTCTCTGTGCCCACCACACCGGGATCCTGGAGCTGCACTTGGTGTGCTTGGCTTTATGAGCCTCTCCCATCCCTGCTCTGTGCTTGAAGCCACTTTTCTGCCACTCTCCCAAGGCAGTGGGATGGCTCATGTCCCGTTGGTGGCAGCAGGTGCCTGTGCTCAGCAGCTGGAGCTGCAGGGCACATCGGAGCAGGCAAAGGGGCAGCTGGCAAGTTCAGAGCCAGAGGAGCCTCAGGATGAGGAGCTCCTCTCCTTTTCCTCTTGCTGTAGCACCAGCCCTTCCTTGGACTGGCTGTAGAGGTGAACATGTGGCCACTCTCTCTGCCCTGACCTGCTCACCTGCCTGGTGGTGCTTCTTCAGTCCAGCAAAGCCCCACTCCAAGGGCAGCACGGGGACCCCAAACCCATTCTTTGTCCCGCTCTCCTTCCCAGCTCACCGCCTCCAACCACGTCAGCAACTTCACGGTCAACTACAACGTGACAGTGGAGATGATGAACAGGATGAGGAACCTGAGCGTGGTGGGTGCCCTGCCAGTGCTGCCCCAGAACAGCAGCGTGGAGTTCAGCGCCAGGGTTCACGTGGACTCGGCTGTGGAGGCTCTGTTCCTGTGAGTTCTTGGGCTGCTTGCCCAAACTTGGAATCTTTCTGTGCACGTCTCACCTTGCCTGCACAGTTTCTCTTCCCAGGGGCAGTGGGTCCATCTCAGCTGCTGTTTAGTTCATGTGAAATCCCCATGAGTGGGGGTCAGTCACACACCTGTAATTCAGGCTGAAATCCTTTTCATTTGAAGTGTTACAACGCTGCTGTAATTTGGGTTCTTCCTCTTGCCACTGCTGTGCTCCTCTCAGCACAGCTGCTGCTTTGACACTTGGCGTTCTGCTTCCTGTGGTTTTTTTGGGAAACCCAGCCCTGTCCTGAAAGACAAGCTAGGGGATTTCTGTGATTCTCCTGTTGTGCAGTGTGACATGGTTTGCCTGTTTCTCCAGGTGGGATTTTGGAGATGGTGTCCAGGAGACATACCTGTTCAAACCTCCCTACAACAAGTCTTTCTTTGTTCCTGACCCCAGTGTCCATGAGGTTGTCATTGAGCACAACGTTTCACACATCTACCAAGACCCAGGTATGCTCAGCAAAGTTCTTTTTGGGAAGAAGGACTCAGGCGTTTTTTGGTATGAGAGGTATACAAGGCACCTTCCAAAAAAATACCAGGGCTTGAAAATCATTGCTTGATTCCTGAGCAAACAGCTGGAGTGACTGGAAGTCTCCAGCAGTTGCCATTTTCTCTAACTCTGTTTCCCAGGGAAGTCTGGCCACGCTGTAAGAAGCAGGTCCACCACACTCAGCCCCTTTTTGGGCAGCCTCAGCAGAAGGACGAGGGGCAGGCCAGCACCGGGCTGGTGGGAGGGGTGGGCAGCAGGAAGGGTCTGTTCTGAGGGTGAGCAGGAAGAGAATCTCTTCTCTCTGCCTGTTGGACTGGCTCCTTTCTTGGTGTTTGGGCCCCCTACACACGACCTGGTGTAATTCCTGCTGGTCCTGGGCTGGAGCAGGGCAGCCCAGAGTGTGCACAGCACAGGAGCAGAGTGTCCCCTGCTGTCCCTGTCACAGCCCCACCCCACCAGAGCGCTGAGAAGCAGCTGACAGGCATGTGCTCACCCCGCCCTTGTTCTGCTCTCTCCCAATGCAGGAGAATACGCCCTGATGGTTGTTGTGTCCAACGAGTATGAGAACCTCACCCACCTGAGCCCAGTTCACGTTCACAGCTGCCTGACTGACGTGAAGGTGGAGGCAGAGGAGGATGTTCTGGTCGTGGGCCGGCCGGTCACCTTCCGAGCCACTCCCCTGCCGTCCCCGTACGGCGTCGTGTACACCTGGGACTTTGGGGACAGCTCCCCGCTGCTCACAGAGCTCCAGCCCACAGTGAGCTACAGCTACCCCCGCAGAGGGGTGTACAACGTCACCGTGACAGCCAACAACACCGTCAGCAGCGTGCAGACCGTGGAGGGCTACCAGGTGTTCGAGGAGATAACGGGGCTCCGCGTTTCCGCCGCCGAGGCCGCGGAGCTGGGAGCGGCCGTCACCGTTAACGCCTCCGTGCAGACTGGGGACAGCATCACCTGGACATTCGACATGGGGGACGGGACAGTGCTGAGGAGTCGGGTGCCACTGGTGGAACACGTGTACATAAAGGACATCAACTGCACCGTGAACGTCACAGCTGCCAATCCTGTGAACTCTGTCTCCCAGGCGGTTCCTGTCCAGATATTTGTCCTGGAAGTACTGAAAATAGAGCCTGCTTCTTGCATCCTGGAGCACCCGGACGTGCAGCTCACCGCCTATGTGACAGGGAATCCTGAGGATTACATCTTTGACTGGACTTTTGGAGACGGCTCATCCAATGTCACAGTCAGCGGGAACCCTGTGGTGATGCACAACTTCACCCGGAGCGGGACATTCCCTCTCTCCCTGACCCTCTCCAGCAGCTTTAACAAGGCCCACTATTTCACCAGTGTCTGTGTGGAGCCGGAGATCCTCAATGTCACCCTCCTCCCTTCCAAGCGCTTTGTGAGGCTCGGGGAAGAGACCTCCTTCCAGGCCAGTGCCGTGCCTCCCTACCAGTACCGCTACCGCTGGGATTTTGGCAACAACGAGTCCACCAGATCGAGTGGGACTGAGGTGACCTACACCTACAAGAACACAGGGGTCTTCCTGGTCACAGTGACAGTCTCCAACAATGTCTCTTTCAACAACGACACGGCGTTTGTGGAGGTCCAGGAGCCAGTTGGGGTAGCAAAGATTGAGTATAACGGGACAGATGTCCTGGAGCTGAACCAGATCTACCTGTTCTCTGCCAGCATGAATGGAACCAAAGTGAGTTACTGCTGGGACTTTGGGGATGGCACTGTCCAGCCTGGGCAAGTGGCCACTCACTCCTACAACAGCACAGGCCACTACAGCATTACAGTGATGGGGCAGAACGATGTGAGCTCCAACGAGACCACCATCGACATCACGGTGAAGCGGCGCCTCTTTGGCCTGACCGTCAACGCCAGCAGGACAGTGGTGCCATTGAATGGCTCGGTGAGCTTCGTAGCCACCCTGGTGGCTGGCACTGCCCTCCGCTACTCGTGGATCCTCTGCGATCGCTGCACTCCCATCCAGGGCTCCTCCACCATTTCCTACACCTTCCGCTCCGTGGGCACGTTCAACGTCATCGTGACGGCCGAGAACAAGATCAGCTCGCTGCAGGACAGCATCTACGTCTACGTCCTGGAGCAGATTGAGGGCCTGCAGGTGGCCAGCACTGACCTGGTGGAGGACACGTATTTCCCAACTAACAAAACACTCCATTTGCAGGCCGTGGTGAGAGAGGGCACAAACATCTCCTACAGCTGGGTGGTCCAACGGGACGGCAATGCTGTGCAGACCTTCGCTGGGAAAACCTTCCCCTTGAGCATCCTGGAAGCTGGGAACTACACTGTCTACCTGAAGGCCACCAACATGCTGGGCTGTGCCACTGCTAACAGGACACTGGAGTTCATTGAAAGCCTTGGTGTCCTAAAGCCCTACGCCTTCCCCAACCCAGCTGCTGTTAATGCCTCTGTGAACATAAGTGCCACCATAAGCAGTGGCACTGGCATCACATACGTGTGGTACCTGGAGGATGGCTCCTCTCCTGTCACCGCTGAACCCTTTATTATACACTCCTTCCAAAGCCCTGGAATGATTGAGGTCATGGTTGGAGCAGAAAACAAGCTGAATGCAACCAATGCCAGTGTTTCTGTCTGTGTGGAGGAGGTCATCGAGGGGCTGAGTATAGGGACAGCAGAGCTGGACTGTCGGTACGTCTCCTCAGGCTCCACGGTGGTCTTCGAGGGGGAGCTGCAGAGGGGGACTGAAGTGACCTGGCTGTGGGAGGTGCCAAATGGCACACTGAGTGGGCAGTCCGTGGCAGTCACGTTCCCCGTGGCAGGCCTGTACACGGTCCATCTGAACGCATCCAACGACATCAGCTGGGCTCTGGCCAGCAGGAACATCTCAGTGCTGGACAGGATTCAAGGTCTGGAAGTTGTCGCCAGCAAGAAGGTGGTGGAGCCAGGGGAACAGGTCACCTTTGAGATCAGGATGCTGTCAGGTACCTCTGTGAGTTACCTGGTGAGCATTAGTGGGGACTACTCCATGGTGCTCAACGGCTCCAGGTACACCCACGAGTTCACCAAGAGCGGCGATTATCTGGTGACCGTGACCGTGCAGAACCAGATCAGCATCGCCCACGCCCAGGTGCTCATCTCTGTCCTGGAGCCCATCCAGGACGTCAGGCTCCTGAACTGCTGTGAGGAGGGCATTCCCACGGGCACGGAGAAGAGCTTCAGTGCCCGTGTTGGCAGCGGCTCCCGCGTATCCTTCTCCTGGCAGTTCTGCCTGTGGAAAGAGCGAGGCCGCTCCGTGGTTGCTGCGTCAGGAGAGAGAGTTTCCTATGCTCCAGAAGCTGCAGGGCTGCTGGAGATCCACCTCACTGCCTTCAATGACTTGGGAAGTGTCAACATCACCAGAACCATCCAGGTGCAGGACCCCATAGTCCAGGTGTCCCTCAGTGCCACCAATGCCTTTGTCAACAGGACGGCGCTGTTTGAAGCCGTGGTGGTGCCCAGCAGCAGGAGCGTTGAGTTCTTGTGGAGCTTTGGGGATGGCTCTTCCACTCAAACCACCAAGGTTGCAGTGGCCAACTATTCTTACCTGAGCCCCGGGGATTACCTGGTGGAGGTGAATGCCACCAATCTCATCAGCTTCTTCATAGCCCAGCTCACTGTCACCGTCAAAGTCCTGGAGTGCGAGGAGCCTGAGGTGGAGTTGGCCCTGCCACCCCAGGTGGTTATGAAGAGATCCCAGAGGAACTACCTGGAGGCACAGATTGACCTCCGAGGGTGCTTCAAGTACCAGACAGAGCACCTGTGGGAGATCTACCAAGCACCCAGCTGCATGAACTTGGATGACTCCAGCAGGATCCGGCTGCCGAACGTCGACGTGAACAGGCCCCAGCTGGTTATCCCAAAGCTTGGCCTGGAAGTTGGGAACTATTGTTTCATGTTTATTGTCTCCTTTGGAGACACCCCGCTGTCCAAGAGCATCTTTGCCAATGTGACTGTGATCCCGAGCAAGCTGGTCCCAATCATCGATGGGGGGTCGTACCGTGTATGGTCCAACACTCAGGACTTAATCTTGGACGGGGAGAAATCCTACGACCCAAACTTGGATGATGGGGAACAGACCCCGTTGTTGTACGAGTGGTCCTGCACATCCTCCTCCAAGGTAAGAGCAGCCTTCCCCAGCTAGAGGGACCATTTGGGAGCTGCAGCTCCACCACAAACATGCCTGGGGTGAAACGGTGTCGAGGGAAGCTTTTGTGGGCATCTCAAATGGAGCTGCTCTGGAAGGGGAGGGGTTGCAAAGGTCCAGTTCCCAGCTCAGGATGAGGATACAGAAATTGATGTGAGGTATGGTGCAGTGCAGTGTCCCTGGGCAAGGCAGAAGGGCTGGAAGGAGGCATTGGCATTGCTGCTTCCCTGGCACGTGGCCTCTGGTTCCCAGGGTCAGTGCTGCTGCTGCCATGCACTGGAGCTGCGGATGAGGCTGGGAGCTCAGGGCTCTGATCCCTCTCCCATTAACAGTCAAATGTCTCTAATGCCATCAGAGGACAAAGTTAGACTTCAGAGAGGTCAAGTGACCACAGCTTGTGGTCACTAGCAGGTCAGTGTCCTCACGTGCTGAAGAGATCCGACCCTGCAGTGATGGAAGGGCAAGAGGGAACTGCCTGGCAAGGCCTGATGGGAATCCACCTCAGCAGCGTTTTTGATTGAATGTGGAACTCTTTTGCTCGTACAATGTCATGTTTGCTAGCTTTGTCTCAAAATAGCAAATGTGAAGTGTGTGGGGATTGGACCTTTTGGTTTAATGTGAGCTTTTTGTGTTGCTTAGCAATGTTTATAAGGTATTTAATGAAGAATTAATTGCTGTAAACTACAGATTTGAAACTCAGATGAAATACAGGAGTATTCCAACTACTGTTTACTAACCTGAAGAGTAGGATAATATGTTTTATTGTCCACACCTGCCCTGTTTTCTCCCACCCCAGTGGTGGCACTGCACAGCAAGGTCTGTGACAGTGGCACTGTGTGGACCTGAATGTTTTGGCTGTGGACTAACCCGATGTGCACCCGTACCAAGGAGGGTTTGAAAGTTCTTTTCTCCTTGCAAGCAGAGCTCGGCTGCAGGGTGCTCTCTGAATTTCAGTGCCAAGGAAGGAATTGTCACAATTTCCAAAGCTCTATTAGAGGCAGATGTGGAGTACACGTTCGACCTCACCGTCAGGAAGGAAGGGATGAGTCCCGAGGCCACCAACCAAACCGTACGTACCACACGCAGCTGTCACCTTCTCTGCTTGGCACAGCCAACCCTAAGGCACAGAGTCGTGGGATCTTTGGGTTGGAGGGACCTTAAAGCCCATCCAGGGCCTCCCTACACTCCAGGGAAGAATTAGTCCCTTTTCCCAAGGAAGTTTCTACAGGAGAAAGGAAACTCCTTTCCCGCTCTTTAGCAGTCCCAGCTCTTCACATGCCACAGGCTCTTCCCTCATTTTACCCAGAGAGTTTCCTAAGAGCCAGGGCTCAATTTTACTTTCAGCAGTTCCTCTCTTCTCACCTTCCAAGTTCTTTTAGGGGAGGATTTTTTCAGTGCACGTTGTTTATGTCCCATGAATCCCAACGCTGAGCGCACCAGCACAGCTCATGTCAGGAACATCCATCGTGGTGCAATGGGCAATTGGAGATGGACTCAGTCTGGAAGTGGAAACTCTTACAGCCTGGGTTTGAAACCAGAGCTGCAGGATGAAAAGAAAAAAATTAAATTGATAGTCTTTCAAGGACATTCCGTACTATCTGGTTTCCATGCAGGAGTGCAAAATAATGCTTGCAGTGTGGCAGGAAATCTGCAAATGCTGGCGGGGTGAATGCGGTTCCGGCGCAGTGCTGGGGAATATTTATCCCCTTTTAAGAGTCTGCCATGTTAAACAATGTCTTCATTGCTGTCTTTGAATTCATAACACTCATTATGCCAGGGCAGAGGGCTCAGTCCAGTGCTGGACAAGCCCATTTCCTCAGGGATTAAAGGAATTTAGACAGAGCACAGGAGTCAGAGTTCAACTGCTGTTGTGTCTGAGCCACCGGTGCCTCTAGAGCTCTGTGAGTGCTCTGCCAGGAAGGTGTGGTGGATGTCTGGAGATGTGCAGTTAGATTCCAGCTGAGAGCCTGGAACAACGTGCTGCTCCCTGGAAAAGGTGCCTCTTCCATCCCCACCTGGCAGCACAAGCAGGGTTTGCTGGGAATTCAGCACTGGGAACCAGAGGGACATTTCATTTTATGTTGTTAAAAAGTGTAAATAAATCAATCCAGAATGACCTAGATGGGCCCAGCTTGGTATTGGGTGGCTCTTGCACACCAGTGACAAAACTGGGCAGTGTCAGAGCAGTGATGCAGCTTAAATCTGACCCCAAATCCTTTAGGAATCCCTTCCTGCTGTTTCTTAGCACAGACTGGGCTGGTGCAGAGCAATCCCTCCTGCAGCAGCAGGTGCTGGGGTGTGTCCTTACCTGTTAGGTGGCTGTGTTTTGGTGTCAGACCTTCTGATGGAGCCTCTTGCCTTCCCAGGTGTTCATCAAGAGGGGAGGAGTCCCCATCGTGTCCCTGGAGTGCGTTTCCTGCAAGGCTCAGTCTGTCTACGAGGTCAGCAAGAGCTCCTACGTGTACCTGGAGGGCACCTGCCAGAACTGTCACAACGACTCCAAGCTTGGGGTAAAGTCACAAGTGCCTCACTTTCGGGGGGCTCAGGGGAAAGGAAGCAGGCAGAGGGGTCAGGGTGGAAAGGGAAAGAGAAGTCCTGGACCTAAATTGCTGCAGAGACAAGGAGGGGAAGCAATCCCTGGCTACAAGCAGTGGCAGGTGAGTCTGGCTGAGTCCTTGTGGGGTCATTTCTAAGCCAAAGCCATGAGTGACCAGGTCTTTCCACACAAGAACCACTTTTTTTTTTTTTTTTTTTTCCCTGTAAGGGATCTGTAAAATGTTTTTTTCTCCCTGCTGGTTGGCATTCTGCCCTTTACTCTGGTGGTTCAAGCAGAAGTGGTTCAGTCTCTGCTCTTGTGCCCTCCTCTAATTCCAGCTTCCACTGCAGCCTCTGGAGTGCAGCAGGTCTCAGAACTGGAAGTCCTGTTGCTCCCAGCAAGCCCAGCATGTCCTTGCCTGGCACTTTCTGCCTGGTTATCTCACTGTTTCTCCTGTTATCACAACTGTAGGCTTGTGCTATTAACAGTAACCACCCAGGCCACGTTCAGCTTGAAGCACATAAAACACGGTATCCCGTGGAGACTCCACCAGTCCTTCATTTATTTCCTGTGTTTTGTACTCTGTATTATGAAATATTCTGTTGGAGGGTGATGTAATCCCAGAAACTAAAGTAGATCTCACAGTGGAAATATTCCCACCAGACATTTTGGAAAGGTTCCAGTTCTTGTTGCTGTAGCACACAAGACTAAAGCTGAATTATCAACTGCAAATTTGGCAGACGCTCCCACAAGAAATCTGTTACTTTTTATAAAAGACTCAATCTGAAAACATTTTAAGGACATAACTTCAGCTTTAAACCAAACCTCTCGTGTCTCTCCCCCTGTCCATCCCTGCAGAGGTGGGCAGCTCACAGCTTTAAGAACAAGTCCCTCGTCCTGGACAAAACCACCACGTCCACCGGCGACACGGGGATGAACCTGGTGCTGAGGCAAGGAGCCCTGAGGGATGGCGAGGGCTACACCTTCACCCTGCACATCACAGACCTCACCACGGGGGAGGAAGGCTTTGCCTCCATCGACCTGCTGCCCAACCAGCCCCCCGTGGGGGGGTCCTGCCGCCTGTCCCCTGAGGGACCCCTCAGGGCGCTGGTGACCAAGGTGCACTTCGAGTGTGCAGGTGAGAGCACCTGCCAGCCCCTCCTGCTCCTCATTACCAGCTGCTCTTCCCACAGATGGCCCAAACTCCTACCCCAGGACTGAGCACAGCAGTGGTTTGGACCATGAGCAGCTTCGTGTGCCCGAATTGTGGAGCTCTCAAACTCCTGATAGCGGGCAGGCAGTTTAAAACTTCCTAAATCACGTAGGTGAATGCTGATATCCAGGCCAGGCCAGCTCTTGTGAAAGGGACTGTGTATTTCAGTGCAGGAAAAGGAAGATGGTGCCCAAAACTGAGTCACAGTATGTGGGAAGAATCAAAAGACAAAGCAGTGGGGCTGTCTCTGCCGTGTGGGCTGGATGTTCCCACCAGAGCCACCTTCCCAACCAGCTGCAGAGACAGCAACAGTGAGCCCAGCTTTGGAAAAGTGGCCTGGCCCGTGTCCCGTAGCCTTGGGCCAAGGACTAAGTGCCTCTGGAAAC
The DNA here is from genome assembly GCA_013401135.1 of Cettia cetti. Classification (NCBI taxonomy): domain Eukaryota; kingdom Metazoa; phylum Chordata; class Aves; order Passeriformes; family Sylviidae; genus Cettia; species Cettia cetti. Next base: position 54,814 of record VZUI01039551.1, read on the forward strand.
CAGATTTCCCCAAATGATCCATATTAGAGATTAGAGCTGTTTGTGCACAGTGCCGGGAAGCCACGCTGGGAGGGGATGGACCCTGCTGCTTCCAGGGGGCTGGGCACCAAACTGGGGGAGCAGCAGAAACGTGGTCAGGGCGGTGTGGTTGTAACTTTGGTATGTTCTGAGCTATCCAAAATAATGCTGGAATCCATTCCTCTTTGGAATGGTGGGAATTTCAGTTTTTAGTGGCTGTTTTTAAGCTCAAGTGACAGACAGAGGACACAGTGGCCAGCACTTTCACTGGGGCTCACTGGCAAACCCACAGTGAATTTCCCAACTGCCCAGCTCCCATGAAGTTCCCCATAAATCCTGGGAGCTCCGGGGAAACCTTTGTGCATGTTTTATCCTGGACCCAGTTGTTCCTGAGGTGCTGAACTGCCAGAGGCCTGAGCCTCTGTCTAAAGTCAGGCTTTGCAGGGCTTGTGGCTTTTGTCAGTGCTGTTCCCAGTCCCAGCAGAGTTATTCCCCCTTTTTATTTTGATCAAGAATTTTTCGTAATCCCTTGAAATGCTACAAAACCCAAACACCCAAGAAGAAACCCCTAAAGATCACAAAAATTCAGAGAGAATGAAGGCACCGAGCAGCCTGATGGAGTCCTTGAGCTGTCCCATTCTGGGGACAATCTGCCAGAGCAGGGGGACCCTTGCTGGGACAGCAGCAAGGGCAGGTCCACAGAACCATCAGAGAATCCTGGAATGGTTTGGGTTGGGTTGGCAGAGTCTTTAAAGACCATCTTGTCCCTCTCCAGGGACACCTCCCCCTAACCCAGGTCGCTCCAAACCCCATCCCTGCTGACGGGCTGAGCAGGATGGGACACCTCAGGGGAGGGAGGGGGCAGCGCCAGCCCCTCGGGGCGGTGTCTGCAGCCCCCCTGGCCCCTCAGAGCCCGGCGTGGTTCCCCCCAGGCTGGCGGGACACGGAGGACGCGGAGGGGCCGCTGGTGTACATCCTGCTGGCCTCGCGCCGCCGCCCCGGCCACTTCCACGAGTTCTGCGTCTACAAGGGCAGCCGGGCCGAGCACGGCGCCTTCCTGCCCCCCGGCTTCCACGAGAGCGGCTTCCAGGTGTCCGTGGCCGTGCTGGTGCAGGACCAGCTGGGAGCCACCGTGGTGGCCGTCAACAGGTAAGAGGCACCGTGGGCAGCCTCAGCTCCCACATCCCAGCTGTCCCCGGGCTGTTCCTGGGTGGAGGAATTGCCTCCTGGGAGAGGCTGTTGGTGGGAAAGGGAGGGGAGGCTCAGCAGAAGTGCACACGGAGCGTTCCGAGCTTGAGGGGGAGGTTTTCCCAGGAGTTAACTGCTTTCATAAAATCATGGGATTGTGACGTGGGAAAAGACTCCTGGGATTGTGGAGTCCCAGGGCTGGGCCAGTGAGGAGCCAGGCTGCAGGTCCGTGGTGATTCTCATGCAAATGGGGCACCAGGGCAGCAGCAGCAATGCTGCCTTTGTGGGTCACCCGCCTGCCTCCCTCCTCTCCCTTCCCAGCCCGGTCTGAACTGCACCCAAATCCCTCTTTCCTTGCAGCTCCATGGAAATTGGCCTCCCTGAGGGCTTTCCCAGCCTCTCCCATTGGCTCTACAACCAGACTGACACCGTGCTCCAGGGCTTGGTGAAACAAGGGGACCCTCAGCAGGTCATTGAGTACTCCCTGGCCCTCATCACCATCTTAAATGAGGTAACACAGCTTGTTCTGCCCAAGAGGGGCCTCCAGAAGTCCTTGCAATCACCAGGAGAATTGCTGGGCCAGATTTTGTACTATGACCTCTACAGGCAGGGCAGGAATTCAGGGCTATATTTGTGTTTCCCAGCCCAGGAAGAGGCTGCTGCACACCTGGAATCCAGGCAGGGATGATCCCCCTGGGCATAGGCACCCTTCTTAGCTGGATAAGGACTGCACTCCAGGTACTAGTTAGCTGCTGAGTGCCAGGTTGTTAAGATAATTACTTGGAGAGCAGAAGTGAAATGGAGGAAGTTCTGCTGGAAAACCTTCTCATTAGATCCCTCTGGGGAGAAGCAGAGCAGGAGATGTGGAGTGCAAGGAACAGGTGACTGCAGCTCAGCTCAGCAGCCTCTGAAACTGCTCCTCACTCTGTTATTTTCACTCCTCAGCTCTTGCTGTTTTGTTTTCCACCCGCAGTACGAGCGGTCCGTGCTGCTGGAACCTGAGGCTGGGCACGAATTCGAGCTGCGCACCTGGACCCGCAACAACATCACAGAGACCCTGAACTCGCTGAAGGTGAACACGGTGGATGACATCCAGCAGATCTCAGCTGCCCTGGCACAGTGCACGGTACGGCCCCTGTCCCACCCTGAGCCTCCAGGTGCAGCTCAGGGGCTCCTCGGTGTAACGTGAGGGGCTCGAGGGTTGGGGGAGAGAAACCTTGACTTGAGACCTCTTGACCATCAGACAAGCAGCCTGTTCTGTTGTCCAGATCTCCCTTACCCAGGAAGTTTAAAACTCCTGGTTCCAGACACTCATTGGTCTGGATCTTAGCCCTGCCCAGCTCGCTGCAAGCACCGTGACCCTGGCAGCTTGCAGCCGGTGCTGGGGCTGGTGCCTGGTGCATTTAGGAGGGGAGGGAGCCCAGTTATGGAATGCACTTGTGCTTTGGTGCTCTGCCAGGCTGCTCTGGCTCCTCCTCCTGCCCTCCCAGTCTTTGCTTTGGGGACTGCTCAGGTACCTTGGCCCTGGCTGTGCTTCCCCTGCAGCCAGGTCAGTGGTGGGCAGGCACTGCAATCCACCCACAGAGTCCTGATCTGCTCCTTCCCTGATTCTGAGCCTGCAAACCTCAGAAACCCCTTCTTTCTGTTCCCCTCTGGCTGGGGGTTTGGGATCCAGCACATCCCATTCCATGCTGGACCAGTTTGTTTCTGTCTCTCCCACCTCCTCCTGCCTGGTGACTTGATTTTGCTGTGGGAGCTTAGGTCTAGAAATAGAATTTTTATTCCACGGGAAACGCTGACATTCCAGGATTACTTTGTGTTCTGGGCTGGAATGAAAAGCTTAGGAAAATAGTACTCCAGAATTTCCCAAGTGGCTGAGACAAGTGGAGTTCACACATTCCTTTCCTGCACAAGTGTCCATCAGGGCAGATGCGTTTTTGATTTTACCTACAAGGGAGAGAAAAAATCAGAATTGGTTTCTCCTGGAGGGATAAAAAAAGAATCTTGGACTTCTTGTTCAGTTCTCCTCCCTAAATAGGAGCTGCCCTTGGGTGGTTCCTCCCCACAACCCAGTGTCTTCCCCACCTCCCTGATTCCTGACTCCGATTCACACAGTCTGTCCTGGCTTCTCAGAGCTTACAAATAAAGCAGAAAAGGGGGAATTCAAGACCTGCACATGCTGTTTTGATCCTTCACCAAAACACATGGTGAATCAGGGCTGAATCCTATGATGATTAAAAGAAAGAAGATGAATAAGAGCTCGGAACGGGGTTGTAACAGCTTCCATGTGTTGCCTCAGTCCCTCCCATCCAGCCCTGGAGAGTGCGGGAAGCTCCAGGCCATGGCTGGAACATTCTGTTTCTTGGACACATCTGGGAGCAGAGGGAGGGACATCCATCATGCCTGAGTGGCAGGATTCCTCCCACAGCCTTCAGGAGGGTTTGGACACTGAAATGGATTCAGTTGGGGCTAAATCCTGCTTCCACTGGAGGTCATGGAGGGGATGGAGGGATCCCATCCAGCTCTTGCTGGTTGGTTTCTGTGTGTGGTCCCAGAGGGGAGATGTGCCTGCTCCTCACGAGTGCACACCAGGGAACGTGAATTTAGAATCACAGAACCCTGGAATGGCTTGGCTTGGAAGGATCAGGTTGCTCCAAGCCCTGTCCAAGCTGGCCTTGAAGAATTCCCAGGGATGGAGCAGCCACAGCTTCTCTGGGCAATGATTTCCTCCCTTTATTCCTCTTCCCAACCCAAAAGCATCCTCTGCCAGGCATCCTCTGCCTGCCTGTACACTGGCACTTTGGAATGTCGTGGCAGGGAGATGGAAGAGTCCTGGAGACACCAACAAGTTGCTGGCCACTCTCAGTGTGAGCAGCCTCTGCTGTCCCCTCCCAGGGCTGGACAGAGCACGGGGCACTTTCAGAGTGGAGAGGTCTCCTCAGGGCTGAGCCAGCTGGGCTTTCCCTGGGCTGTTCTGCTCTGTCAGACCCTGCTCCCTTTGCAGGTGGTGAGCAAGGAGCTGGTGTGCAAGTCGTGCCTGACAAGGACCCTGAACAAGCTGGAGACCATGATGACCATCCTGCAAGGGGAGACCACCCAGGGCACGGTGACACCCACCGGCATCGCCGACAACATCCTCAACATCACAGGTGAGCTTTGTCCTGTGGCCGGGGACAGGGGACCAGGCTCGGGGGCAGGAGCAGGCACAGGGGACCTTTCAGGCTCCCTCCTCTGCCATTTGGGCTTTGGCCCAGATTTTTAGGAAATTGCATTTTCCATTTGGAGTGTGGCATCCCAGTCCTCTCCTCCCCCTCTGCTTTTCCCAGGGTTGTCCCGGCTTTGGCAGCTGCTCTGTGGACATTTAAATCTGACAGTTGTTAATATAACTCACTAATACTCCTAATAAGCTCACTAATACTCCAGGGGATTCTCTTTTTAGTAAACAATGAGTAACAGCTATGGCTTCCAGATGCTTCTCTTCCTGGTTGGCATCCAAGGAGGCTGTCAAAGCTCTCTGGGGCATCTGGGAGCACTGTGTGGAAATTCTCACCTGGCTGACCTGGGGGGAAGCAGAGACACCTTCTCTGCACCCCTCGTTACCTCTGCACTCCTTCCTGAGTGTCGTGCACTTTATAGTGCAAAAGCTTAGGAACATATGTTTGTTTTATCCTTTCCCTCCCTGTTTCCTGAGCTGTGGTTCTCTTCACTACACAGGAGGGAAATCAGCTGTGTTGTGATTAAGTATTCTTCACCAAACCTGGTAGATTAGAGAGGCTGCAGGAGCTGCTGACAGCTTTGCTTTTAGCTCTGGGCTATGAACGCTCCAGTGGGGAAGGTCATGTGCAGAGGAACAGTGAGAAGACAGCAAGGAAAGCCTTGTCTGATTGCTTTGGGAAGGTGTCAGGTGTCCTCCTGACTGCAGCAGTTATCCAGGCTGATTTTATTTCCTCTTCAATTCTCTCCTGGCAGGTGACCTAATCCACCTTGTCAATACAGTTTCACAAGAGTCCAAGCCCCAGGAGCTGCTTGCTGATCCCCACAATTTGCTGCTGGCTCCCAAAGCCTACAACCTGTCCTCCAGCCTGATGAGAATCCTCATGAAATCCCGGGTGCTGAACGAAGAGCCCCTCGAGCTTGTAGGAGGAGAAATTAAGGCCACAGGCAAGAGGTCTGACCCCTTTAACTTGCTTTGCTACGAAAACACACCAAACTGCCAGTTCTCCATCCCCCAGGCCTTCAACTCCACCCTTTCCAACCTGACGGATGTCATCCAAGTCATGTTCCAAGTGGACTCCAACCCCTTCCCTTTTGGGTACATCAGCAACTACACCGTGTCCACCAAGGTGGCCTCCATGGAGTTCCAGACACACAACGGGGTGCAGATCCCCATCGGGAGCCTGGACTCTGAAAAAGCCATCACTGTGATGGTCTCAAACAGCACAGAGCCCGAAAATCTCGTGGCTGGCACTGAAGTCATCGAGGCAAGAACATCTGTGAACCTGATTGTGATCATGGAGAGCAACAACAGGGAAGCAGGACTGCACTTCCAGCTCACCTACAGAGTCCTCAATGGTAGGGCAGACAAATCCATCTCTCTGTTAGTCCTCCCTGTGGGAGAGGAGGGCTGGGTGTGAGGGACAACCAGTGTGGGAAGGGATGCCGGGTGGCAGCAGCAGGTTCTGCACTGCATGGTCAAGGTTCTGGCTGTCCTGGACAATCTCCATGCCCAGTGTCATCCTTGCTTGTTGATTTGGGCCCTGAGAAGCCTTTTGCTTTTCCCAGCCCTTCTGTTGAGCCACATTAGCCCTGGAAGGCATTGTCCAGTCCCTCTCCCAGGCAGGCCCAATGGTCTCCAGTGCTCAGGGATCCTCTGAGGGAGCACAGTTTGGAGAAACATCTCCCACAACTCCCTGCATTCCTTCTTCCCTGAGCCCCAGTGCTGGCAGCAGAGCTATGGTTGAGTCTCCCAGGGGTTTTTAAAGCCCTTTCTGTTGTTCCCCTCCTCACAGAGCATTACCTGGCCAGTGAGCCCGAGCCCTTCATCATGGCCTATCTCCATCACGAGCCCGAGCCCAACGAGCACAACTGCTCTGCCTCCAAGAGAATCAGCCTGGACGCCCTGGCTGGAAGTGACCACAAGCTCTACACCTTCTTCACCTCACCCAGGTAAGAGAAGCCTCCCTGGTATTCCCTTTGAGCCTCAGGCTGTGCTTTGGATGCATGTGAGGGGTGCTCAGGTGGTCTGTGGAGCCCCTGAGTATCTGCACAGCCAAAGGGTGTAAATGACAGCACCTTCACTGGGCTTTTCCTCCTGTTTGAGTGCATCCCTGCCCCTGCAGCTGGAAGCTTTCCATGGGCACACCTCCACCAGAATGGGGCTGGTGTCCCTTCAGGAGGCATGGGAGTCATCTCCTTGCTCTTTCCCTTGTCCAGAACGGATGACCCTGTCCAGAAATACTACCTGAACATCACCAACCACTTCAGCTGGTCGGCAGTGGAGGTGACCCTGGGGCTGTACACGTCCCTGTGCCAGTACTTCAGCGAGCAGGAGAAGCGCTGGAAGACGGAAGGAATTGTCCCTCTGGAGGAGACCAGGCCAGACCAGGCCGTGTGCTTGACCCAGCACCTCACAGCCTTTGGGGCCAGCCTGTTTGTGCCCCCAAACTCTGTCCAGTTCATCTTTCCCGTGAGTACAGCAAAGCAGAGGCTGTGCAGTGCTGTCACACATAGGGCAGGTTGTTGTCACCTGGAGCAAAGCCATAGGCTCCTGTTGGTTTCATGTCCAAGCTGGCACCAGCACGGGCATCTGGGAGCCTTTGGGAGGTGCAGATGGGCACAGCTCAGGGGAAGCTGTGTCCCCTGGTTGGGAATCCTGGCTGCAAACAGACCTTTGCAGATGGCTTGAGTCCCTGGCCTGGACACCTCGCGCTGTGTTCCCCTCTTAGGGAGATGCCAAAGGTTCCTCCCAGCTGTCACCCAGCACTGTTTGATCCCAGACAGTCGCACCTGCCAGCTGCTCCCTGCTTCCCAGGGGCGTGCAGCTCTTCCTGGCTGTGTCCCTGTGACGTGAGCAGGAGCAGGGAGCTCCTGGCAGCCGCTGCCGCCGGCTCTGCGGGGCCACGGCTGCGAGCGGGGCCACGGCCAGGAAGGAGGCAGGGAATGGGAACGGGATCCTCCTGGGGTTGCCTTTCAACACTTTCCTCTTCTCCAGGCTCCAGGCCCAGGGCTGAACTACATCGTGCTGCTGACGTGCGCTGTGTGCTTTGTCACCTACTCGGTGGCCGCGCTGATCGTGCACAAGCTGGACATGATCGACATGAACCGCGTGGGGGTGATTCCCTTCTGCGGCAAGAACGGGATGTACAAATACGAGATCCTGGTGAAAACGGGCTGGGGCAGAGGATCAGGTGAGCCCACAGCCTGCTCCCCTGCCTGCTTCCCAGGGGGACACCTCTAGTTCACCTGAGGTCCCACCTCAGCACATCATGCTCTGAATGCTCCCCGCAGGGCCCAGAGCTGAGCTGCAGCTTCAATCCAGGGCTTCCCACAGCATTCCCAGATTTTATTGTGGGATGATGGGGCAGGTCAAGAGAATGGTTTGGGTTGGAAGGTTCCTCAAAAACTTCCTGGTTGCAAACTCCTGACATGGGCAGGGACACCTTCCACTAGCCCAGGCTGGTCCACCACTGGCTTTTGTGTTGGGACTACCAATTGCTGCTGGAAGGAGCCACCCAGGAGAGAAATTCCCTGTCTGGGCCGTGGTTGCAGAGGCAGAGATTGTTCCTCACTTCTGACCCTCTCCTGCCATCTGGCCCTTTGGATGGATCCTTTTGCTGTCCTGCAGGATCCTTCACTTTGTCCTGAATCTTTCGCAGGCACCAAGTTTGGCTTCTCTTTGGGAGCTGTGTTTGTAGATAGAGCCATCCCAGGCAGGGCTGGGGAACAGCTGCACCTCAGGTGTGCTTCCCTGAGGGAGCCCCTTCCTTCCCTGCAGGTACCACGGCCCACGTGGGCATCGCCCTGTATGGGGTGGACAATAAAAGTGGCCACAGACACCTGGATGGGGACAACGCCTTCCACCGCAACAGCCTGGACGTGTTCCAGATCGCCACGGAGCGGAGCCTGGGCAGCATCTGGCGCATCCGCATCTGGCACGACAACAAAGGTGGCACCTGCAGGGGCCTCGTGCCAGGCCTGGACAGGGGGACCTGGCCCGTGCTCAACCTCTGGATCGGGGGGACATTGTGGGGGGATGTTGTGGAGGGACATGGAGTCTCCCTCACAGCCTGGCCATGTGCCACCCCAGACACAGAGGATGCAATGTGCTGTGCACTGTGAGCATAAATGTCACCTCAGGGTGACCTGGCTGTGCCACGCTTCCCTCATGGGTACTGTGCAGTGCCCATCGATGACAGCCATGTTGCTGTCCCACTGGTGGTGCTCATGTGGCCCCCTCAGCTTGGCGGGCTCACGCAGGGAGTGTGTGCCATGAAATAATTCCTTTGTCTCCCCTGCTCAGGGCTGAGCCCCTCGTGGTACCTGCAGCACGTCATCGTGCGGGACCTGCAGAGCAGCAAGAGCTATTTCTTCCTGGTGAACGACTGGCTGTCGGTGGAGAGCGAGGACAACGATGGCCTGGTGGAGAGGGAGGTGTTTGCTGCCAGTGAGTGCCCCACATCCCCTGGGTCCCTTTCATCCCTGCTGCCTGGGCCCCTCCTTTTCTCCAGGCTTGAGCCCCTTTCCCAGCTCCCTCAGCTGCTTCTGGTGCTCCAGCTCCTTCCCCAGCTCTGTTCCCTTCTCCAGACACGCTCCAGCCCCTCCATGTCTTTTTTTTTTGTGAGGTTCCCAGAACTGACCCCAGGATTGGAGGTTCCTCAGCAGTGCCCTGCACAAGGAACAGGCACTGCCCTGGGCCTGTGGCCACACTGTTCTGGTACAAGCCAGGTGCCTCTGGCCTCTTGCCCACCTAGACACAGCTGGGCTCACGTTCAGCCCCTGTCACCTCCTGATCCGTTTCTGCAGGGCAGCTTTTCCAGCTGCCCATCCTCAAGCCTGGAGCACTGCATGAGGAGGGGATGGAGTGTGGATACTCTGGAGTTTCTGGGACAGATGTGGCCAGCTCAGCCGGGTCCCCACAGCGGTGCAGCCACCCTGAGTCTGTCACTTTGTCCCCAGGTGAGAGCGAGCTGAGGAGCTTCTGGCGGATCTTCGTGGCGGAGCTGCAGCGCGGGTTCTTCGAGAAGCACGTGTGGCTGTCCCTGTGGGACCGCCCGCCCCGCTCGCGCTTCACCCGCGTCCAGAGGGCCACCTGCTGCTGCCTCCTCATCTTCCTCTTCCTCTGCGCCAACGCCGTGTGGTACGGCATGGTGGGCAACGTCCACCTCAGGTGTGTGTGGTGTGGTGGGCAGTGTCCACCTCAGGTGTGTGTGGTGTGGTGGGCAACGTCCACCTCAGGTGTGTGTGGCGTGGTGGGCAGTGTCCACCTCAGGTGTGTGTGGTGTGGTGGGCAACGTCCACCTCAGGTGTGTGTGGTGTGGTGGGCAGTGTCCACCTCAGGTGTGTGCATGGCATGGTGGGCAGTGTCCACCTCAGGTGTGTGTGTGTGGTGGGCAGTGTCCACCTCAGGTGTGTGTGTGTGGTGGGCAGTGTCCACCTCAGGTGTGTGCATGGCATGGTGGGCAGTGTCCACCTCAGGTGTGTGTGGTGTGGTGGGCAGTGTCCACCTCAGGTGTGTTCCCAGCCTGCTCATGGCCCTCCTGCCTGTCCCTTTGGGGCAGGACACACCTTTCATCTGCTGGGAGGAGCTTCCTTGCTTGTGCCTTGAGTCTGCCTCCCCATTCTAAGGAGTCTGAGACCAGGACATGGACAGTGGATGACCAAAGACTCAGATTTTGCTTTTCAGGCTGATTTTCTCCTCTGCACATCTGGAACTCCTGGCTGTTGCACTTGTGTCTCCTTGCTTACCTGACCCCTCTTGCTTCCCTGCAGCAACGTGGCCGTTTCCAGCCTGATCCCGGTCAGTGTGGACACGGTGGCTGTTGGCCTGGTGTCCAGTGTGGTGGTTTACCCTCTCTACCTGGTCATTTTATTCCTCTTCCGGATGGCTCGTGGCAAGGTAAGGAGAGGAGCTGGTTGCAGGCTGCTCAGATTGGGTGGGAGGCCACCAGGTTTGCTTTTGGGAGGCTGAATTCTGCCTTTCCTGAGACCTCACTCCTCCAGCTGGGCTCTGCGCTTGCCTGGTTGTGCTGCAGCAGGGCCAGACCCTTCCCCGTCCTCTGCCCCCCTCCCTGAGCTCAGATCACTGCTGGCCTCTGTCAGTGCCCAGGCACCAAAAAGGAAGATTTTAGAAGCTGTTTAGGCACTTCCTCCCTCAGGATTTCAGTGTGACAGGCACCCAAAAGCCCAAGGCAGGAGCCCAGGAGCTGCTCAGTGGAGCCTCTCTGATGTCTGCCCTGGGTACAAGCTCAGCTGAGCAGAGCTGTGCTGAGGCAGCTGGGCAGGGATTCGCTGGGGATTTGCTGACTAGTTAAGCACAATTAGCAGCCCCGTTAAGTATTGCAGCCAACTGCTCTGGGACTGATGAGCAGCAAACGTGGCTGATGCTGCTGAGAGCACACAGAAAGTTTTTAGACTCAGGGGCTTCCTGGGTCAGCCTGGTTGTGGCACAGGTGGCTACAGGGAGGCAGTGGAGGATGAGCACGTGCCTGGCCTCAGTGGCAGTGTCACCTCTGTCCCTCCTGGTGTGCCCTGCAGGTCTCCATCAGCCACACAGTGACTCACTCAGACCAGCAGTCCCTGGAGATCGACAACTACCTGGACTCCTCAATCCTTGACAGCTCCTTCCCCACCTTCCCCGGGCTCCAGGCAGAGGTAACTGCTTCCCTCCCTCAGCTGGGCAGGCTCCTGGAGGTGTGAGCCCAGGGCTAGGAGCAGCTCAGTGACTGCTGATGTTCCCAACCCGCTGCTTTGGCCAGGCACAGACCCGTGCTGTGTTCCTGACACTTTTCTGTTCCCCGCAGGCCTTCTCTGAGCAAACCAAAACAGATCTGTTCCTGGAGGACTCCAAGAGGTGAGTGACTTTCTGAGGATGGAGCCAGCAGGGCTGGAGTCTGAGCTTTGCTGGGCTGGGCTTGGTTCCCACAGCTGTTCCCCTCTGCAGTCCCACACGGTTCCTTTCCTCGTGCTCCCCTCATTCCCCATCGCCCCTGTTCCTGTTTTCCCACAGCCTGGTGCCGTGGCCCTCCAGCGAGGCCCTGCTCAGCTGGCCAGACCTGCTCAGTGACCCCTCCATCATGGGCAACACCATCCAGAAGCTGAAGAGAGGCCGGGCCAGCCGTCACCTGGGGCTCGAGGCCCCGCTGGCCACCGAGGAGGACACTTTGTCCCTTGGGATTCACCAGGGACAGCCCCGGTACTTCTCGGCCTCAGGTGAGCCCCGCTGGCTCGGGGCAGAGGTGGAAGAGCAGAGCTGCTGCCATCAGCACTGGCTGCACTCTGGAGGGCAGGGCAGGAGGGTTGGGGCTGCTTAGTGGGGGTTTTAGTCTGGGAAGGCAGAAATCCTGCTGGGCTGCTGTGGGTGGTGCCAGCAGACTGGGAGCCAGGAGAGATGTGTTCCCATGGGAATGCTGCATTGGTTTCATTGCCACAGTGTGTGCCTGAACCTCTGGAAGTGGCTGGGGAGGGAGAACTTGGCCTTGTGAAGCAGCAGTTCCCTGCCCAGCACTGCGGCTAAGCTGGGACAGATGGGAGCTGGAGGACAGGGAGCAGGGGAGGGCTGTCCCAGGGAGAAGGACATCACTGTGACCCCTGAGCCGTGCCCTGCTGGGTGCTGGGTGCTGAGCTCCTGCCAATGCTGTCTGTGCTCTCTCTTTCCCAGATGAGGATCTGATCCGGCAGATCCTGGCAGATGGAGCCAGTGGCATCTCCCAGGACCTGGGGCCGTACATGAGGGCAGAAACAGATCTGATCTCAGGCCTGTGAGTGTTTGGGGAGCTGAGCCCCCATGGAACCAGAGCCTCCCACCCGCTGCCCTCACAGCCAGCTGAGCTGAGCTGGGTCTGGGATGATTTCATGGGTCCCTCTGTCCCTGCTGGCCATGGCTCCTGCAGCCCCCACAGCCTCAGCTCCAGGAGGGCACTGCCAGGAGCCACCTGGGACATCCCTTAGAGCCACAGCTGTGTCTCCAGCACTTTAGGCTGGGATGAGGGCTCACTTCATGGCACTGAGGGAGGGAGAAGGGGATTCTACCCAAATCTCTGTTGTGTTACCATGCCCAGGACGCCCTGCTGGGCACCCTGACCCCCACCCCAGGGCTGGCAGCCCAGCAGCCACTGCAGAGTGGCAGGCCAAGGGAAGGGAGGGACTGTCAGGCCCTGTCCATGGGACACAGAGCAGTGTCTGTGCCTTGGGGACGTGTGTGATGTCCCAGCACTGGAATTCAGCCCCCTTGGTGCCAGAGCCAGGGGTGGCACAGCTCTCAGCAGGCTCCCCCTGTCCTGGCAGGTCCAGCGTGTTTGGGGAGAAGGTGGAGACTGTCATGATGCAGAGGCTGAACGACAAAGGGCAGAGCGTGGCACCTCCTCCCAGGGAAGTGAGCAGATCAGCCAAGTCCACCTGGACAGGTACCAGGGCTGTGCCCCCGGGGTGTGTGGGACAGGGCCCATCCCACACCACAGCCCTTTGGAGGCACAGGGGGGGTCAATTGGAGATAAAATAGAAAAGGAGCTGCTCCCTGCCTGGGATATCGCTGCTGTTTCCTGCCAGCTTCTCTTGGAGCCTGGATCTCAGTAAGCCCTGGGGCAGCACTTGTGCTGTGACAGTCCCTGCAGTGTCCCTGGGCAGGCCCTGCACCCTCTGCAGCCACCAGGCATAGAAATGTTGGGGATGATCCCTCCAAACTCCCCCGGGACTGGTGGTGGGCTCTCAGCTGGGATGGGTGCTGAGCCCATCCCTCCCTGTGCCCACGGGGCCCCTTTGCAGTGGTGCTCACCCTGCTGTCCCTCCTGCTCCTGCCAGTTGCAGAGCAGACGTTCAGGAAGCGCCTGCTGCCTCCCTGGTGCTCCCTGCTGGCTCACGGCATCAGCCTCCTGCTCTTCGCCGCCTCCGCCGCCGTCTCCGTCTGGATCGGGGTGAGCTTCTCCTCCAGCGTGGCCCTGATGTGGCTCATCTCAGGGATCTTCAGCTTCCTGGCATCATTCCTGGTCTGGGAGCCCCTGAAGGTGAGCGTGGCACGAGTGCAGTAGCACAGGCCTGTGCGTGGAATTAACTTGTCCAGCTGCTAATCACAGGCGTGGAATTGTTAAGGTTGGAAAAGCCCTTTAAAGTTCTCAAGTCCATCAAGCACCACCAACGTGTTCACCACTGACCCTCATCCCCAGGTGCCACATCCATGTGGGTTTGGAATACTTCCAGGCGTGGTGAATCCACCACTGCCCTGGACAACAAAGAAATCGGGGCAGAGTGGACACTGTGGGCACTGAATGGTCTCTCCCATCCCCATACCCCTCAGGAAGGGTGGGATGTGGACACCTGCAGCAGTGGGAGAGGCAGGGCTGGTGGCAGGGCTGGTGGCACTTGCTTTTGAGGGTCCAGGTAGGAGCTGTGCCGTGCTGGCTGTGCCAAGGGGCCCACGGGAGCTGCTGCTGGGATGCTGAGGTGGCCCAGCTCCCTGCAGGCTCAGCACTCTCCCTGTGCCCCAGGTGCTGCTGGAAGCCCTCTACTTCTCCCTGGTTGCCAAGAGGCTGCACCCAGAGGAGGATGACACCTTGGTGGAGCAGCCCTGTGTGGAACACGTGTCCGAGAGGATCAGCAAAGTCCGGCCCCCGCAGGGGTTTGCCCTCTTCCAGGCCAAGGAGGAGGCCAGGAAGGTCAAACTGCTGCACAGGATGCTCAAGGTGGGACATCTCCTGCTGCCTGGTGCCCAGGGCTCAGACACATCTGAGAGTGGGTGCTCCCAGTGCAGCTGGGATCCCCTGAGTGCCTGGCTCCAGCTTCTGCCTCAGTTTCTCTGGGTCTGATCCTCTTCCATGGCTGTGGACAGCAATGCTCTGCTGCAGGATTGGGATCCAGCCCTTCCATGCAATCCCATTTTTACTCTTTGCTCGCCAGAACTTCCTCATCTACATGATGTTCTTGCTGGTGGTCCTGCTCACCAACTACGGCGACGCCTCCCGCACCAGCCGGGCCTTCCTCCTGCAGAGCTCCATCAAACAGCAGCTGGGCAGCAACGACTTCCTGCTCATCAAGAGGTACCTGCCAGCCCTGGGGGGCCAGGGGAGTCGTCTCTTGGGCTTGTGCTCCACAGTCTGTCCCATAAGAGGCTCCTTGGTGCCCCTGTGGAGCTGGGTATTCCACAGCAGTGAGCAGGTCCTGTTTGTCTCTGTGGTGCTGCTGCTCCCCTGGAGAGCAGAGGGGCCTCTGGGGATTGAGAGGTTTAATTTCTCAGAGGTTTAATGATCTCCCCAGTGGGAAGGGGCTGTGGGAGCTGACGTTGATCTTTCTGGAGCTGCTCTAAAGGACAGGAGTTCCTCTGTCTCCAAAATTTACAGCCACAAGTTGTAGCCATGAACAGTGTCACCAGAGCCAGAAGTGACATCTTGTCCAGTCTGCCTTTCCTCACTCTGCACATGAGTTTAACTGGTTTACACTTTCCCAGCTGATTTTCCACAGCCCTGGGGGCTCCCAGCAGCCCCGTGTGTCACTGCAGAGCCCTTGGCTCTCTGTGCACATCAGTGTGGCTTGTTCCTGCCCCAGGTCTCTGGAACTGTGACTCACCAATCTCACACCTTCCCCCCTGCAGGTCGGATCAGTTCTGGCTGTGGATGTCTCAGGTGTTCCTCCCTTACCTGTACAACAACGGCTCTGGCCAGGAGAGCCACAGCACCACGCTGGGCACGGCCCGGCTGCGCCAGCTCCGCCTGCGGGGAGGTAGGAGGGAGGGCAGGGACGGTGGCTCTGCTGTCACAGGGGAGGTGACAGTCCTGGAGGGGTGAAATGGCAGCTCTGGGTGCAGCTGGGGCTCAGGGGAGGCAGCACAGGTTGGGGGGGGGCAGTGGTTCTGCTCTGCAGAGATGAACTGGGGCAGTGGATCATGGACTCCTGGAAGGGTTTGGGCTGGGAGGGACCTTAAAGTCCATCTAGAGACACCTTCCACTGTCCCAGGGTGCTCCAAGCCCCATCCAGCCTGGCCTTGGACACTGTCAGGGATCCAGGGGCAGCCACAGCTGCTCTGGGCACCCTGTGCCAGGGCCTGCCCACCCTCCCAGGGAAGATTCCTTCCCAACATCCCATCCATCCCTGCCCTCTGGCAGTTTGAAGCCAGTGATGTATGCAGGGACCAGAGTGCTGGTCCATAATTACCCAAGGCCAGTTGGGATGTCTCTGTTCTCCTCCACTTGTACCCAGCTAATCCCCTCTGACCTGGTGGCATGGGTGTACCATGACTCCTAAATTTGACAGCTCTTTATTTTTATTATTAATATCCATCCTTTTCTCAATCCCTGACTTGTGCATGCCCATTCCCTCACCCTGGAGCACGCGTGGGGATGAGTGTGGGGGGGTTGGGAGGGAAGGTGAGCTCCGTGCTGGGCTCACAGGGTGGTCTCATTCCAGCTGAGTGCCAGCAGAGTGCCCAGGACATCCTGCAGGGCATGGGCAGTGCCCAGAGGAGCTGCACTGACCAGCACAGCTTTGCCACTGCTGACTATGGAGTGGGCTGGGAGAGCACGGGCAAGAACGGGACGGCGGCGTGGGCACACTCAGCACCCGACCTGGCAGGGTAAGGGCTGCCCTGCCTCCTCCCACCCCTGCTCCTCCTCCAGGGACCCTTACAGACCTCTCTAAGGTCTTTGCAGATGCCCTGGATTGTTCCCAGCCCTCACCTCAGCCCCTGAGCCTGGCAAAGGGCACAGAAATTCCAAATGGCCTGAAGAGCAGCGTTGTGCTGCTGTGGGGGCCCAGGGGCAGCGGGTTCAACTCTGCCCCTTCCAGGGCACAGACAGGGCAGGGGAACCCAGCACCCCAGATTTCGGCTCAAGGGGGAGACAGGAGGTTGTCCTGCACCCAGGGCAGGACATAAATCACACTTGGTTTCCTCTCTGGTTTGTTCCCAGAGGCACCTCCATGCGAGTCTGGGCCACCACAGGGCCTGGGGCTGTTCTGAGGCTGGGAGCACTGAGGTGGATCAATGCACCCCTGTAACCTGTCTTGGGAAATAAATCCTGAGGGCAGCATCTGCATCTGCACGCTCGATCCTGGCCTGCCATGTAGGAGAGCAGCCAGTGTCCTTCAGCCTCACCACAGCTCCTCTTCCTCTGCAGGATCTGGTACTGGGGCTACATCTCCTTCTACGACAGCAGTGGCTACGTGCAGGAGCTGGGCCCTTCCCTGGAGGAGAGCCAGGCTCACCTGGAATTCCTGCAGCAGCACACGTGGATCGACAACATGTGAGTGTGGCAGGGGCAGAGGGAGTGTCCTGCTGTCACCTGGGCTCCTCAGGGGTGCTGCTGCAGTGTCACAAGGGCACAGGATCCACGTCCCACCCGACAGTGACCCCTGTCCCAGCCCCTGAGCTGCTGCTGTCCCTCTGCAGGAGCCGGGCAGTGTTTGTGGAGCTGCTGCAGTACAACCCCAGCGTGGACCTGCACGTGGCTGTCACCCTGCGCCTGGAGTTCCCCGGGGCCGGCCAGGCCATCGCTGCCGTCACCATCAGCCCCTTCCCCCTGCTGCGCCTCAGCACGGGGGTCACCCTGCAGCTCCTCATGATGGTCAGTCAGTGGGGGGCCTCCCCTGCACCCCGTCCCTCTGCAGGCATGGGGGGCTCTGGGGACCCTCAGCCAGGCTGCTCTGCCTGAGGCCACGCGTCCCCACGTCTGTCCCCTGCCTGGGTGCGGTGTCAGCAGAGCCCTCAGCCCCTGGGTGCTGCCACCCTGCCACAGGGGCACTGGGGAGCTTCAGGAGGGATTGGGGTGCTGGATGAGCCAGGAAGGCAGGGCAGGAGGTGCTCCAGGTGTGCAGTGGTGGAACTTGGCCTGGTTTGGGGGGGATTTTGCTGCCCTGGGGTGCTGCAGGGTGCCCCCGTGCAGCGCAGCAGTCAGGGCTTGTTCTCTCATCTCCTGGTGACTTCTCCTTTCCTCCTCTCCTTGTAATCCCTCCATAACTTCTCCTGGTAACCTCTCTCTTCCTCCCCCAGGTTTTCCTCATGCTCTTTGTGGTTTACTTCGTGGTCTCGGAGTGTCTGGCCATCAAGAAGGAAGGCAGAGCTTACTTCACCCTGTGGGGCAACTACAGCCAGTGGGTTTTCATCCTGCTCACCACGTGCACGGTGCTGGTGCACCTCAGCCAGGCCACCCTGGCTGACCAGCAGTGGCTCAGGTACCTCAGCAACCGCAGGGGCTTCACCAACTTCTACCAGGTGGCCTTGCTGAGCTCCATCTTCAGCAGCCTGGCTGCGTCCCTCCTCTTCCTCCTGACCGTGCAGGTACGGGCGGGCTGGGGAGCAGCTCGTGGGTGGTGGCTGCTTTGGTCCTCCTGTGCTTGTCACCCCTGCACAGCCCTGCCAGGGCAGAGGGGGTGGCAGGGAGGCCACAGTGTCTCTGCTGTGCGCTTTGGGTCCCTGAGGGCTCTGGGCCCTCGATTCCCTTGGGGAGTTCAGCCAAGTGTGGCTGATGGGATGATTCTGTCTGCAAGGATCCTGCAGATTGGGGTGTTGGTGTCTGCTGGGGTTTGGGTTTCTCATGGGTTTGAGACCCTTCCTGGGCTGGGGCTGTGTCTGTAACTCCCTCCTCTCCCCTCCCAGGCTGCCCAGCAGCTGCGCTTCGTCCGCCAGTGGTCAGTGTTTGGGAAGACCTTCCAGAAGTCCCTGAAGGAGCTGATGGCTGCAGGGGTGGCCTTTGCCCTCCTCCTCCTGGCCTACGCCCAGCTTGGCTTCCTGGTAACCATCCCTGTCTCCTCCCTCACAAAGGGCTGCTGCTGGTCCTGCTGCCCCTTTTCCCTCCCCCTGGGTCCCCTGGGCACTCTGTGCCCATCC
The DNA here is from genome assembly GCA_013401135.1 of Cettia cetti. Lineage (NCBI taxonomy): Eukaryota > Metazoa > Chordata > Aves > Passeriformes > Sylviidae > Cettia > Cettia cetti. Next base: position 73,046 of record VZUI01039551.1, read on the forward strand.
TGCCACCAGCACCTTTGGCCAGGGGCTGTCCCTGTCCCAGCCTCAGGGCACCTGTGGGAAGGGGTACTGAGGGTCAGGAGAACACTTCACTGCTGCTCCCTTCTCATCCCATCTCCTGTCCCTCCACAGCTCTTCTCCTCCTCCTCCGAGTCCTTCCGCAGCGTGGGCAGCAGCCTGCTGCTGCTGCTGGCCCTTCTGCGGGGCAGCGCCAGCCTCGGGCCCCGCCTGCCCGAGGCCTCGGGGCTCTACTGCCTCTTCTGCAGCAGCTACGTGGTGCTGGAGGTGTGGGTGGTGCTGCGGCTGCTGGCGGTGGTGCTGATGCACAGCTACCGCGAGATGCGCTCCGAGCTCTACCGGCCCGCCTTCGAGCCCCAGGACTACGAGATGGTCGAGCTGTTCGTGCGGAGGCTGAAGATGTGGATGGGCTTCAGCAAAGCCAAGGAGGTGAGGGCAGCCCGGGGGCTCTGTGGAGAAGGGGCGCGGTGGCACAGGGCAGCATCCACCACCCTGAGCCGCTGGCTCCTTCCTGCAGCCGCGTTCCTCTGGCAGGCGAGGGCTGGAGCAGCGGCCACCCCTGGGGGCCCAGGAGAGATGGGGAACTGTGCAGGCGTCAGCTGCCCGTTCTCAGCCCTGCAGCCGCACGTGGCTCGGTCCGGATCCAGCCCCAGCCCGTGCCTGTAGCAGGGAGCTGTTCGGAGCCTCCGCGCTGCCCAGCTCCTGCCCTAACCCTGCCCCTTTCTCCTCCTCCCAGTTCCGGCACAAGGTGAGGTTCGAGGGGATGGAGCCGCTGCCCTCCCGAGACTCCAGCGACTCCAAATCCTTCCGTGGCCCCACTCCCAGCGCCGCCTCCGACAGCTCCAGGGCCTCCACGTCCTCCAGCCAGCTGGACGGGCTGAGCCTCGTGCTGAGCGCCCGCGACAGCCTGGAGGTGGACGCCGACATCCAGCGCCTCCTCTCGCTCTTCGAGATGCTGCTGGCGCAGTTCGACCGCGTCAATCGGGTGACGGAGGACGTGTCCCGCATCGAGCACCTGCTCGAGTTCTCCCGCAGCCGCCGCGCCCGCAGGAGGCACCGCGGGCCCGAGGGGGGCCCGGGCCGGGGCTGCTCGGGCGGGGGGCAGCGGCAGAAAGCGGCCGAGGCCCCCGTGCCTCTCTCGGCGGTAACAAATTGCCTCCATTGTCCCCGTGCTCAGCCGGGAAAACGGTGATCTGCTGAGGGGGCTTTAAAACCGCCCTTGTGCAGGCCCTCGGTGGCTCCGGCTGGACACAGCCCTGCCTGGGACCATCTCAGCGACATCACTCTGTGGGTGTCGAAAGCACGAATTTATCAGCGGGGAAGGAGGTAGCAAGAGCCCCATCAGTCCGCAAGCAGTGCAGCCTGTAAGAGTGGCCTGGGCTGAGTTCAGAATCAAATCTGATGGCCTGGGCTGAGTTGAGAATCAGATCTGGCAGCCTGGCGGTGTTTGGTGTTCCAAATCCTGTGGGCTCCGGGTTCAGCAGGGCTGCCGGGGCAGGTGTGCTCCCTGGGTGTACACGGACACGTGTCCCAGGGCCGGGGGCAGACAGGGTTCCCAGCCCAGGTGTGTCATCCGCTTGCACTGCGCTCATCTGCCAGACTGGGATGTAAAAACCCCGCAGGTCCCCGTTCCGCCGAGTTCAATTTTGGAGGAAGATTATATTTTTGTTTTGCTTAACCTCGCCTGGTAGGTGAAAACTTTATGGATGAGACACAGCCATGGGGGCTTGTAGACATTTGGAGAACAAAAGTGTTTTAGTGTTTGACCCGGAGAAAAGAGGATGTCTTGATGGAGAAGGTGAAGAGTAAACCTGTGTGGCAGTTGTTGTAATGCCTTTAGTTGGCCTTTTCCACAAACATTTTTCCTTGTTGCTCCTAAGCAGACTTTAGGCCTGACAATAGTCATGTAATGCAACAGATGTTCTGCAGAGCTTAGATAAAGGTGGGCCAAATGTTCTGCTGGCAGTAGAAAAAATTTCAAAAAAAAAAGATGTAGCTTCTCACAAAATGTAAAAATGATTCCTGCATGTTATTTAATAAGAAAGTGGCAAATAAATATTAGGTGCTTTTAAAATACATAGCTCTAAAACCACTCAATGACTAATTTAGGCTTGTATAAAGTAATTGCCTGTCTTTTCCATGTACTTTGTTAAAAAGTATGCCAGTGTTTGTTATTGAAATCAAAAATGCAAAAAATGTGATGGCCTATAAATACAGTAATATCTATGAAATCTTAAGCTGGCCCCAAAATGCTCTTTTTTTTTCATGTTCAATGGATGTCAATATTTATATTTTTCATGTTCAATGGATGTCAATATTTATATATATGACCTTGCTTGAAATCTATTTTAGTTATGTTCTGCAGGTATTGAGTTGCTGAAGGTGCAGGAAATTAATGTTCACTGCCAGTCGGGGTCCTCAGCAAATGGCAAACTCTGGCAGGAAGGATCGTTCTCACTGCCACTGGCTTTTGTTCTCACTTTGGAATCAAAACCCCATGGTCCATCGTGTACTACACAAGTGCTAAATTGGCATAAAATCTGAATATTTGTGCCCCTTTAAAAGCACCAGATATTATTGAATCAGTGTGTAAGAATTCTTTGTTGTGGGAAATGGAGCATCACTAATCTTTCACAGATATTTTATGATAAAAATATGTGCTAAACCACAAGTCTGCAAGCACTTATTCATACATATAGCTTTATTCACATGCGTGGTCTTGGTTTTAGGTTTATTGAAGTCAGTTATGCATTACTTGCAGGATGCTGGTCTGAAGTTGTTGAATGTTAGAGCAATTCCGTTGCCATTTAATACTTAATTACAGGTATGGGGGTCTCTTTCTCTGTAGAGATGAGATCACACCAGCAGTGAACACTGTCCTTGCACATGGCCAGGCTGCACAGGTGTTTTTACAGCTTAATAGTCATCCTTGGTCAACCTTTCAGTTTACCTTTCATTTGTCAGAAGTGCCTCTGTTGAGCTGGTGAGGCTGGCTTTCAGCAGAACTGTCCTTCTACCTTGCCAGAGAAGACCGTGCATCAGTCAGTAATTGATATTCCTGATTAGTGCAAGAGATATCTAAGTAGCTAAGAGTTAACCAAGTATTTGGATCTGTCTTCACCATATCCTATCAATCAACAAAATTCTCCTGACTGGAGAAGGGGACTGGAGTGTATGATTCTTGATTTGTCCAGGTTCTATTATTTTTTCCTTTGACCTTGGCTAAGTCATGAATTGTTCTATGCTTTATTTCTCCTTTCGCTAGGTTTTATCAGGCATGTTGTATTGCCTGCACGTAAGAGGCTGTGAGAACTTTCAGAGTTGAGATAATGTTAAAAAGCAGGTATTTTGGTCTCTTTGTCTTTACTTTTCTCACTGTGGAAAAAAAGTTGTAGGGAATGAGATCACTGGCTGTTGTGTCTGAGACTTTTCAGCTGATGGAGTACCCTGAGGTGTTCACCCCTCTCTGTCCCTGTCTCACAGGGGAAAGCTGGGCTTAGAACCAGACTCTTCAAGTCACCTACTGGAGAGCAACAGGAAGACATTGCTGCCTTTTGAAATAGTCACAGTGCTTCATGTTTAAAGTGTTTCTCAGAAATTGTGATGAGAATAGATATTTTTAACTATGCAGCTATAGAATGACACTCTGAAAACAACACAGAGTGTTGTTTCACCTTTTATTATCAACATATTTATAAAGGTGCAGTTGCTAGATAATACTTTCCTTGCAGGTTTTTTCTTCGGAATTCCAGGGAATTTATAACTTCACTGTGATGTATGATTTGTAAGTCTCTGAGATTAACCTCAGTGTGTGAGCTGTTAAGACATCTCTTTAGACTAACATCCCAAGTTTTGCATCTGACAATGTTTAGGGGGGAAAATGCCATCCTCTCTATCTCACCATTTTTGTAAGTCAGATCTCAACAGAGTTTGTTCAGGAAGACATCCTGCTGCTCTCCTGGGAAGTGACTTTCAGAAGCTACATTTAAGGCTTCTCATGTTCTAGTATGAGTGACAGGGCAAGGATAAAGAGGAACTCTTATTGCCTGGCCACCATCAGCATTGATTTAACAGGGCAGTAGGGCCCAGCTCAGTGCCTTTCACTGCCTGCCTAAGAGCTACAAATGCCAGAGGGATGGAATGGTTGCATTGAATGATTGGCCTCTGAGCTGCTGAGAGTTTAGGAGTGAAAGGCTGTCAAAGGGGAAGAAGCAAGCTTCTGCCTGGAGTCTTTCAGATAGGATATTTCAAATGCTGGAATGCTATGGATACTTTGGGCAAGGTGTTTATAATGTTGCCTCCAGGCTGAAAATTTTTTTAACCTTTTCTAACATGGTCTGCAAGTGTAGCAGCTACAGCTCTATTGTAGTGTGAGAAAAAGAACAGAGCATGAGTTTCTTGGCTTCGATTATCAGATCATGGGGTCTCTTTTGAAGTTGTTGGTGTGACATTTTACCCAAAGTACTTGGTTACTTTCACTTCCCCTATCTTCCATCTGTATATTTCTGTGTGCGCTAGATGAGGGATCCTTTGGAAAAGAGTGTTTTAAACTGCACGTGCCAAGGCTGGTCCCACACTAGGAATCCCCTTGGGGGCAGCAAGGAACCGGGAGCTTTGGCTCCACTAGGAAGAAGTTTTTCCTTCTTGGTGCAAGTTGCCCAGCAGGAGGTAAAATCTGAGCAGAAAGGGCCACTTGCCACTTTCTCATGACTTAGCAAACAGTTCCTGTGTGTGCCTAGCAAGCCTCTGCTAGGAGCACATTGCTTTTTCCTCAGCCAACAATAGAGCAAGAAGTCCTTCAAACTTGCAGACAGTGATGAAAGGAGCCTCAGGGATGTTTGCAGGATCTGGTGTGTGTGTATCTTTTGTGGACATTAAACTAGGTTTGCATATACATTGTAGCTGCATGAGAGGTTGCAGAACTAGCTTGCAAAAACCTGAGGTCAGAATGACTTCCACACCTGCTGAGTTCTTAAAAAAGCATTAAAAGAGTGCTACAGGGCAGTTTTCTGATTCAGCATGGCCTTACAGCTCCTGACCTTACCTTTCTATAAGAAAACAGCTTAATCTCAGTGTAATAGTTATGTGCACCCAGACCCTGTTATGGCCCAGATCAAAAATTGAATGTAGATTTTTTTTTTCCCTCCCAAAACTGGAATGGAAGAGAAGCATTGAATTCCTGTTTTTTCATCTACTTTATTTTTGAAATGTTAGCCTTTTTTCATGTGTGTGCTACTTTGAATACCTATATAAATAACCTGGGGATCCAGTTCAGCAGCATATAGTAAGTGTTGCTCATCTGTTCTGCTTTTTTGGGCAACAGTAAAGGAGGTGCCTATTGTAGTGTGTTTGTTATGGTATGTCAGCTTCCTGGTGTCTGAAAAAAATGCATGGAGGTCCTTTTTCCCAAGCTGAAACCTGTTTTTACCATTTAGAGGCATGCAGGCTTTGTGTGAGAAATGAGTATTCCAGCATTAAAGATTAATGTAACTTACTGCAGCGAGTATCACTACTGGAGGAAAAGTGCTTTTCCACATTGTAATTAACTATTCATAGTTCACATGCCATGAACTGGTCTCTTCGATGTTAACTCTGCACTTCACTCCTCTTTTGGATTATGCAGCTGGTATGACACTTTTCTCAAAAGTCTCTTTTAGCACATGTCCAACAAAGCAACCCTGCTAGGAAAAACTGCAATGGACTGTGCAAAAAGATTGTGTGTTCTGGAGCAGTGATTGGTGTTAACAGACAGTGGTGCAAGGTTTGTGGTCTGATAGAACACATTCCTCAGCTAGCCAGGCTGCATAGCAAAGATTGCTCTTGGGAAAAGTCCCCGAATTCTTTGGCTCTTAGACAGCAAAGTCATACCAGTGACATGGCATGTTGGACCTTTTGTAAGGGGGAAGGACTTGAGATGAGTTTTGGTTTTGTTTTTCTTTCATTTTCCAGCACTTAACTCAGCATTTAAAGTCAAAATTTTACCAATGTCAAAACTTTAAAGTCTTGGAAATTTTCTGTTCTTTTTGCAATTTAGAATATGTGATAGTGACCATTGTGAAATCCTGATTTTAGTTCGAAAATGAACCTAAAATAGATGTGGGTTTTAGTATGGTTTTTTTTTTTTAGCAGTGCAGTCAGTGAAGAGGAGCATGCTGTCCTGAGAAGCAGCCCTCTTGGGGGAATAAAATTATTAAAGATGGAAATAGCTGAGAGAGATGTGGATTCAGTGTTTTTAATGCTGTAAATACAAAAAGGCACCTATGGTGGTGTCTTATTTTAGGTCCAGTTGGGTTTTTTCCAAGTGCCAGTAAAACATTGGGTGTTCTTTTCAAGAGTGAAGCAGAGCAAGGGAGCACGTGAGAGGTGGTTGTAGTACTTGGTGTTTTATTGAGCATTCAGTACACACTTGTCTTCATGGAACTCTTCCTACTCATCCCTACATCTCAGTTTCTCTGCAATCACCTTCCTTTCAGTGGCTTTGGAAGGAGGTCATAATGAAAAGTTTGGGAATCCTTTCTATTCCATAAAGAATGCATGGAAGTGTTAATGTAGCTCTAGGTATTAAGGGAGAGGATTAAGAGCAGGCTTTCATTGGCAAGTACAAGGTATTCTACTTGTATTAAAAGCACAGATTATATCTCTGAATCTGCTTTGAAGCACTAAAGGTGATAAAGCAGCTCATCCTCGTGGTTGGTTGGAGTCTGATGCTTCAGATGCTAATAAGGATGACACTTGTAAGATTTCAAAAAACCCCAAACAATTGTGTAGATGTTTCATTTTGTCCTTAAAGCTTGCTGTAGTTCAAAGAATCCAATGGAAATATATTAATCCCACATAGCAATAGAATTGATATTTCTAGGGAGCCTCTGTAGCCTGGTATAGGCACAGGCTCAGTTCTTCTTTGTAAATGAAGAAAACATTCCTTGGTATTTTATTAAATTTCAGTGGCCCTGCTGTCTAGTTTTTAAGATTTTTAAATTTAATTTCTTTTGGTTTCCCGTTAGTTCCTTAGTAGCTCTTAAACATTATTTCCATATTTGTTGCTGAAATGGATGATTTTTATTACAAGAATAGCAGTCATTTGTCATGGGAAAGGGAAAGTAGTCTTTCATTTTTAAAATTATAGGATTAAATGCTTCTAACTTTGCAAACATTGCAAATTTTCACTATAGAAAAGGTATCTGTTAAGCTTATAGCCCTTGTGGGAGGACATCAGTTTGCACTTTAAATCCATTTTATGCAGACTAATATGACCTTACTTGTAAGTGAGTTAAAGGTTATTGAAACTGAAAGCTTTCTTCAGGTTTGCAACACGCTGAAAACAGGAGCACTTCCTGTGACATGAGTGTTAAGCGTCTAATTGAGTGCTGTGCTGAATTAGGGGCTGATGTCATTGGGAATGTGCTGCAGGACTCTGTGTGTCTATTAATGTTCCTGAAGGAGAGGAGGAACTAACGGAGCTGGAGCTGTAGGAGAAATCAACCCCAACTAGTACATTTTATTTTAAATTTGTTTATTCGACCATTACTTGGCAGTTGAAGACAATTGCTTATTTATTTTTTTTTTCTTTTCATTTGAAAGTGTGTTTGCTTCTTGAGAAGTTGGGGAATATTAGAGGGACATAGGTCAGCAGGACGTGTGCTCATATTGCAGTGTCAGTTACTCTCAGTTCATCAAATCACACTCTGCAAATAAACATTTCAGTGGGACCAGATGCTTCTGGGTGCTCTGGAGCCTGTAGAGTTTTAGTGCACAGGATGAATGTGTGCAACAGTGTTTTAACATTTTGGGCAGATTCTTAAGTCAAGTTTGTTCTTCATTTGAAATCTGTTTTAAAGAACAGGAGGTAGAAAACAAGCTACACTAACCAAACCTGAGTACCAATGGCATGTCCCAGGCTGTCCCTTTTACACTTGTTTATACTGGAACCCATTGGAGATATTTGCTCAGGAAAATGAAAGTTGAAGAGAATATTCTGGTACTGTAGGAGTGAGCTGAGCAGTGTTACACACTTAGGAGGAATCTTGACATCATTTCACACTGTCAGAAGGGCTTTTGGTCCTACTAAAGGAATGGAGGGATAATTTCTGAATATTTCTCTTCGTGATACGAAGTTGCTGCAGTATCTGAGGCAGCCGTTTGGTTTTCATAAATAGAGTCATTTCAATGGTTTTGGAAGTAGCAAGTGGATAAGAGGTGCTTTCCTAAGAGTTCAACAGGTTAAGTTTTGTGGATCTATGCAGTTGTCTTTGATAGGAGAACTGCAAAGAACGTAGGAAACAACATTGCCACGTAAGTGAAGATAAAGCAGGAAAGCAAAGCTGTTTGGAAGTTGGATGAGGTAGATAAGAACTAGAGACCCACTAGAACCCCCAGCAGGGTATCTCTAAGGATGAGGTCCCACAGCTTTTTAGGATAAGGGTTCCAGGCCTTGGCCTCCCTTATGAATTTTTTCCCATGCATAAAATAGGGATTTCCCACTGTAACTCATGTCCATGGACTCTTCACCTTGAGGAAAATTATACTGGGTTTCAGTTAAGAAAAGTGGAGTTTTTAAGGATTGCAACTCATTTTTCCCAGCAAAATTAATTTATTGTCAGGAGTTCTTGATGCTTAGGAAAGGTAGGTAAAGGTTGTTATAATAGTGTTAAGGTTTGTTTCCTCACTGAAAATACAATCCAGTCCTTAATGTATCAGTGACAGTTCTCGTTATGGTAAGAAAAAACGTGTTTTGTTTTCTTCCTAAGTGAAACTCCTGCAGATCCTTGCAAAGGTATCACTCTGCAGATGTGTCTCCATTTGCATCCCCCAGCTGTTGCTTTGCTGTTGTGTGGTTCTGTGGACAGCTGCTGCACTGCTGCATCACTGGTCCCTTGAAACTGGTTTTTCAGAAAGATGAAGTAGAAGTTGGACTTAGTGTTAAAACACAGTTCCCATCTGTTTCTTAGCTGTTATATAATGACCTCATACCTTGCTGAAGGTCAATGTAAACTTGCTGTGTTTGGGTTTTTTGGGCTGTTCAGGTGCTCTTGCTTCAAGTGTTTGTTCTGAATGGGGAACATGTTCGGCAACTGTGGAAGCCTGATTCCTGTTCAGTGATTTCTAAAACTGTTACCTTAAAGGGTAGAGTTTTTCCTCTCCCTTCCTCTCTTCAAAATACAGTGAGCAAAAAACTTTGGAATGCATTGGCTGATTAGCTGACTCCTGTGCAACTAGCTGAATTGCTGCTATTCTATTGATTGCATTACATCATTATAAAGATATTGTAAAACTTAATGGGAGTATTCTAAAACTTAACTTCTTTTTTTTTTCTCTCTCTCTCTCCATAGGCTCATAAATCAGTGAACTTTGTTTCAACTCTGCTTCAGATCACTATGTCCGAGCAGCTGGATTTACCAGTGAGACAGGCAGGCAAGTTTTCAAATATTTTTTTTCATTGTATCTACCCTAAAGGTGCATACACAAAAATACACATGCAAATACTGTTAAAGGATTCTAGTGGTTTTAATGTCAAGCACTCAGAATTCTGGAGTTGCTCAAATTACAGTCATCATGAGCTTTTATCTGGCACCATACACTGAGTAGGGAAGACAGAAAGAAAAGGTGTGTCTGCCTCTTGAATGATTTCTTCCCCTTTATCTCTAGTGAACATTCCTGGGGGAGGCAGAATGGTTTATGATGCTGGTGCACTTGGTCCAAGGACGTCATTTAAACTTGTACTGTGAGCTCTAATGTTTCCAAACATACTAAGTGGAAGAAAACAAATGATGTCTTTTTAAACCCTGCTTATTTGCACGTGAGCCATCAGTAAAATTGGATGTTAATTGTTGACAGCTCCAAACATCACACAGAGGTTTATGGTACAATACTTCAGTGGGTTTTCTGTCTGGCCAGGAGCATGTGATCTGGATTGCTTATTTGGACCTTCCATGTAGAGGACCACTCTAAGTTGTAGCCTAAACTTGGCTTGCATTTTTATCTTACTGTTTGGGGGTACCATTCAAATGATGACTCACAAAGCTTACTGCTTTACAAGTATAACATGCAAAAAGTTTGAAGAAAACCTCTGGAATTTCACCCTCCTCCACGTAAGCCAATTAAACCCCAAAGCATCTCATGAGGGTGGGGATGGCTCATTCAAGGCCCAGCTTACAGTGTGGATTTCCAAAGCAATTAATGATAAATCCTTCTGAGGGCTGGCTGAAGTCTCTGTCACTTCAGTCTTGTAAATAATCTGCTGAGTGTTTCTTGACTTCTGCAGACGCTTTCAGAAACCCTCTGGTTTGTGAATTTTCAAAAGGTGCATGTGAAATTTAGGGAGAAGTTGCTTTATGGACTTTTCTGTAGAATTAGATTGACAGTAACTTTGTTGCCAGTTTGCCATTTGAGATTTACTGTTGCATGTTGTAAGTACTTTTCTAAGTGCTGTGATTTACATTCTGCCACACAAGCAGTTTGGATTTGGTTATCAAATGGTAAATTCAGGCTGTGTTCCAGGAGCCTGATTGCTAAAATTGCTGTAGCCCATAACCTGGGTGTAGAGGAGCTCTGTTTCTCTAGCATTCATTCCTGTATCACAAATTTGAATAGATTTTTTTTGTTTACAAGAGATGTTTTAGGTTGTCATTAGTATTAATTAGTTTTTTTCTTTTCAGTTTTAATGAAAATATGGAGAAAATCATTATAATGGATTTTTCAGAAGTGTGTTGCTACATAGTTCACAACTGCTTAACTGAATCACAAATTAAAGCAATGCCTTTAGTATTTTAATATTAAATGGGTGAAAGGGTAAAAATTCAGTAAATTATTGGGTTAATAATTTGCATGGTTTATGTATTTTGATTCTCCTACTTAGGAAGGGCCAATGCTTTTGTAATTTTGGTCAATTTTGTTCTAAAAAAATATTTGCTTGCAAGATGTGTGTTTGTTTTGTGCTTTGAATGGCTGTCAGCTGATTTGCCACTCTTGTTTCACAGGGGTTATCTACTTGAAAAATATGATAACCCAGTATTGGCCGGACCGTGAAAGTGCTCCAGGAGAGATCCCACCTTACTCCATCCCAGAGGAAGACAGGCACTGTATCCGTGAGAACATTGTAGAAGCCATCATCCACTCTCCTGAGCTGATCAGGTGCACAGTTTTGGCCTCTGCATGAATTGCCTGTGGATTCTGACTGTTGGATTTATTTTTTTTATTTTTTCTCCAGCCAGGATCACCCACGTGCTAAGCATCATTGTCACACACTGTGTATCCTAAACATAGAATTAATGTAGATGGAAGAACAGTTCGCAGCTTGTGTTGCATTTAGAGATTTTAAATTCTTTAAATGGAGAATATTAAGCAGAAACTACAGAACCTAAACCTTCTAAACAAAAAGAAAATCTAAGTATGGACAGTATTTGCTGCTTCAACACAAAAATATTATTAAAATAATAGTAGTAACTTTATTACTTCTTGTGCTTTTGATTTCCAGAGTACAGCTTACTACTTGCATTCACCACATTATCAAGTATGATTATCCAAGTCGCTGGACTGCAGTTGTGGAGAAAATTGGATTTTACCTCCAGTCTGACAATAGTGCTTGTTGGCTTGGAATTCTTCTCTGTCTTTATCAACTTGTGAAAAACTATGAGTAAGTTCTTTCTGGTCTTTCTCCATATAAACCAGCAAAATTAATACATTGGTGTCTATTTTTTGTACTCTTTGTGTGTATTGTAACCATGTAGAATTGTCTATGGGATTGCACAACGGTGATGGAAATGCAATCTTAGAAAGTATTCTTGACTTCTTGCTATGCAGATGCTGCAGATCATGTACCTTCTCCACTAAAAAATTACAGAAGAACTGCATTTATTGAAAGTTTGAATTCAGAGAAGAAGGGTGTTTTAAAACCTTAACGTGGTAGTTGTTTTTTATGGATTGATGGCAGTAAGAGAGTCTGCTCAAAACCATGACTTTTGCAAGAATTTATTGTATAAATCAGGTTTAAACTTTTAAACAATTTATACTCTAGTACTTGGTGACAGTAACCATAGAAAGGTTTCAAAGTGTCAAGTCTGAAATGTTGGGAGCTCAGAATTAGTTAACTGACTTTAGTATGATCACTTGGGCAGTCAGGGAAAAGGACAATCCTAGAGTCAGGGAATTGTAGCAGTGGAACTGATGGAAACCACAACTTACTCTTTCAAAGCATTGAAATACATAACATTTCTGTTTCAGGTTCTTGATTTAAAATGTTGCATGGAAAAATTTCCATCTAATTTCATGAATTTTATATCAATCCGTGTAAAACAGTGAATGCCAGCTTCTCAAAACTACTTGCACAGGAATGCCATAAAGATCTTTCTAGTCCCAAATAGCAGTTTTCTTAGGGGCTAAAAATTGCAAGTCCTGCTAGGAAAGGAAAGCAAAAACTTTCTCACTTGATTTTCAGCTTCATCATCTTTAACCAAGTATTGCTGCAGAGATCTGTGAGCTGTAAATCAAGAAGTGTTCAGTGGCAGTGACTTATGATGGTAGAAATCCATGTTTAGGGATCTGAGTGCAGTCACTGTGATAAGGTACCAGGTGTGTCTGTAGTATCAGCTGATCAAACACTTCAGCTGAGGCCAGGAACTGCCCCCCTGCTTGCTCAGCTTTCTGCTGGAGTCAACAAGGGTGAGTTTCATGTCACCAATCATGTAGGAATGTGCACATTGCCGTGTGTTTCTCTCAGTTTCAGTGTGTTTCTCTCAGTTCAGTGGGACACGAATCTGTGTAATGTTACGACTGATCAAGTTTCTACTGCCTGAGTTGTGGGAATATTTAAGTTTTGAGTTATTTTTTCCTTAACATGGGACATAAATATCTTGGAGCTTTTCACTTTTTTTTCCCTTCAAATTTAACCAGCAGTATCAAATGGCTGCTCTTTGCGTAGTAATTTTTTCTAGTCTTTTTCATTTCTTTGGTGAAAATTAGAAATTGAATTTTCCTGAGCAACATTTAACCTTAATGTTTGGGCTTTTGCTTCAGAAAATGCATGAAAAATGTATTATTTAACAGGATGCTGGAGCTCAGTGTTTTGTAGTAGTTCTTACAGAACATGCCATCTGGCAGTAGATTGAGTAGTCTTTTTCTTGTTATATTCTGAAAATTTCCACTGTTTAGGAAGCTGAGTATTGATATTTAATAATAGTGAAAAGTCTACAAAAATGTGTTTGGAAAACAAACCAAACCAAAGCTCAATCCTCTAACCCAGAAATCTCCCACAGGAGTCCAAGTGTCTGACAAGTATTGATTGCTGAATCAAGAAATAAATGTACAATCATAAAATTATATTCTACCTTGTTATTGTTGTTGCCAGAATAGAAAAAATCCTGCTCTGCTGTGGTAACTCTTGAATCAATTGGGAGTTTCTTGTGTATAAGTTAAAATCTGGGGCAAAGATTTCAAGATGTGGCTTTGTTTCCTTTCAGGGATTTAAAGTGTTTGAGAAAGGAAGTGGAGCTTTGTTTTCAGCATGGGCAAGCTGGTGGGCTGTCCTCAGCATGGAAGGTCTGAGGTTTTATTTCAAGGGTGGTTGCCTGCTCAGAGTCTGCCCCATAGCCTGGAATCCCACCTTCTCTATCAGATTGTTGGCTTTGGGCAAATTAAATGCTGAGACAGGAGAGCCATCAGGGGCAGGCTGTGAGAGACTGTTCAGTTTGCTTTATCCTGTGTCAGTGAAGCAATTTCGCTTCTGCAAATATTTTGATAAATTGTGAACTCTGATTAATGTATTTCTCATCTGTAACCCTGTCTGGCTATGGCTTTATTTCTGATTCTGTCACAGGAACTGGCTAGGGTTTCTTTTTGAGTCAGAGGTTATGAGCTGTCTTATTAGCCTACTCATGCCTACACTGGGGCAAGGTGAGCTTTTTCAATTTAAAGCTGCCTGAAAAAAACTACAAAACTGGTTTTGTTCTTCTCTAAAGGTACAAGAAACCAGAGGAGCGGAGTCCCTTGATAGCTGCAATGCAACATTTTCTGCCAGTCCTGAAGGACAGCTTCATTCAGCTCTTGAATGATCCATCAGACCAGTCTGTCCTCATCCAGAAACAGATCTTCAAAATATTTTATGCCCTTGTCCAGGTAAAAAACTTTGTATATACTTGCACAATAATTTAAAGTAGTTTTTCCTTAAAATAGTGAATGACAAAAATATTACAGTATTAGATTATATCTGAATCATTTTCCCTACTACTCAGCTCCATGAATCACAAGTTTCTGATTGTCTTGTGCTTTTACTTTTGAACAGTGCTATTCCTGGTTGGCATTAGATAAAATTTACACATGCCATCCTCTAAGGTAGGGTGTTTGCTAGCAAACCAGTTAGAAAATGAGTTTTCCAAGGACATATTGTGGAGACCAGCCTACAGAGACTTACCAGTGTAAATATAGCAGTTTGGAATGGAACTGATGTTAAATGCTTCAAAAATTAGAGTAACATCCATTTAAGTAGCATTTTAGCATTGCATAAGCACAGTGAATTGGAGCAAAGACCTCTAGCACCTTTGAGGATATTTAGGATATAGGTTAGGTTGTGTTGAGTTCTTTAGCCTGGTTTTTGAGGTAGATTGCTAATCTTTCATGACAGCTAAGTGTAGGCAAAGATTTTGAAATCTAAAATTCAAACTTTAAAAGTAAAAAATTAATTATAAAGCAATTCAAAATTAATTTCACCTTTTCTTTTAACAAGTACACACTACCTTTGGAGTTGATAAATCAGCAAAACCTGACTGAGTGGATAGAAATCCTGAAGACTGTTGTCGATAGGGATGTACCAGCTGTAAGTGGCTTTTGGCTGTTTGTCTTTAAGCTTAAGTGTTTTTCATTCCTTAGAATGTTAAACAGTTTAATATTTTATTTCTGCTTTTTTTTTTCTCTACAGATGCCAAAAAAATAAAAAGATTAGGCTAAATGGGGAGTTTTGAACAGACTAAACAAATTTTGAAAATATGTGGCTTGTATGAGAGTTCTGTTTCCACATTATAGCAAAACGTATTTTGGCTTCTTGTTTCAAAAAATTTTTGATCATTTAGCATATTTCTTGGGTTTTACTTTTAGATATGCTCTACTTCATACTTGTATTAAGCTAGAAGTTCAAATGGCAGGTTAAAAGCAAGATGTACTATGTAGTTGTTCTAATTACATATAATGTGAACTCTTTGTGAATAATTGGTAAATAATATTTTTTTTTCCTAAAGGAAACCCTTCAGGTTGATGAAGATGATAGACCTGAGTTGCCTTGGTGGAAATGCAAGAAGTGGGCTTTGCATATCTTAGCTAGGCTCTTTGAGAGGTATTTTCTCTTCATTTATTATTTTTAAAAATCCCCAAGCAAACATTGAAGTCAGTAATATTGCTGCACCCTTGAGTTCACATACTTGCTTCTAATTCTAGGTATGGAAGCCCAGGTAATGTTTCCAAGGAGTACAATGAGTTTGCTGAAGTTTTCCTGAAGGCCTTCGCTGTTGGTGTTCAGCAAGTAAGAAACACTGAGTGTGGGGGGAGTGTTAGGATAAGTTTGAGTTACTGTTGATTGATTATTTTGTTATTTGATGAAAAGCCTTCTTGCTCTTATTCACAATTTTCTTTCAAGCACATTGGTATGGAAAGCAGTGATGTCTGTGGGCTAAGAAAAAAGAATGATAAAGAAATTATCAATTTGCCACATATCACAATCCATTTTAGACTTAACAAGCCCTCAGACAAGCTTCAGACAAGTGCTACCATTTTTTTCCTTTCTGAAAGAGGTGGGTATATGTGGTGGGGTTTACCTTTAGAACTCCCTTTTAAACTCTGATACAGGGTTTTTTTGACTTAGTCTGTAAATGCAAAATTTTCAGCCTTTTGCAAAAGCCTGATCAAGCAGAGGCTCCCTTGTAGACAGGTAATTCTGATGTTCCCTTTCCACTTGTCTCCCTTTTTGGGGTTGCCACTTGTGCTGTGTTTTAGGGTCTGCTGTATGCAAAGAATCTTTGGATTAATTAAAAGCATGAGTTATGTTTTTATAAAATTTCCTTGTATTTGGTTAATAAATAACTTTATTTTAAGGTGATATGTTGCAAATCTAGATAGACTATTGATTCATGAAAATCTCACAGTGCGCAGTTTTCTTCAGAGCCTTTGAATCAGACAAAGAGTTCTTAGTTCAGTTTCAGTTCTCTTAATTTCTAATAAAATTATAATTAATTACAGGACTTCAAAAGAAGGAATGTAGGGAAAGTATCTCATAAATTCATGCTTTTTGAAGGCTGGCCAAAGTATGGAAAACATTTGTCACTTGAGTGTGAGGCAATATATGCCAACATTCCCCTCAGGCAAGTGGTGTCAGCATTGCTTCCTGAGGTGCTCACCTGTAACCTCTAGGTGACATTAGACAGATAATTAGTGCATGTTCTTTGAGGGCTTACTGATTGATTTGCACTTTCAAGATAAAATAAATTTCTGACAAGGCTGTGGCCAAAAGTAGTCTTTGAAAAGATAATTTTAACAGTTTGATAAAATACTTGTTTTTCTTTACGTTCTCCTTGAATCAGATTTGATCCTTACTGTTATTGCAGCTAGGAAACTCTAAGAATTCAGGTATTTTAAAGAAAACTGCTAAAAAAATCAATGTTTTATCAGGCTTAGTTTGTTCCTAAATGATAATGCAACTTGTTTAGGAAGACAGACTATATTTAAGATTCTGCCCTCCATTTTTCTGCAGAAGATCGATTTTTGGGCCTCTGCTCAGGACATGAAATCTGTCAAATAAATGTTGTGGAAGATTTTTGAGCAGGATGTGTTTCTTTACAGAAATTGGCAATCTATGAAATACTGAAGAATACAACTTTGGATAATATGTTTCACTGAGTTGTCTCTACTCTCCAAAGTGTTTACACCCTTTTAATAAAGGAGTAATAGATAAATATAAGGCGTGAGACTACAGGTGGTTCAAGTATAAACTTGAAATATACTGCTAATATTATTGTCATAATTACTTCTCATTGATTAGCCGCCACCCCTCCAAAGAAAAAAATCCTGTACATTCAGCATTCACTTGAGCTAAACTTTCTTAGCTTGTCCAAACCAGACTGAGCTGCTGGAATACCCTGAATTTATCCCTTGTGTTAGCAGCTGTTTTGCTCAAGACACTTCACATGAGCCAGAACTAAGCCCTGCTTGGACACTGCTGCCTTGTAGTTCCTTGGCACTGTTACAGAATTTTATTTTATTTGCTCCAGAGTGTCCATCCTGCTTTTCTTCACTGCAGTTCTTAAATATTTTTTAATATCTTTACCTACTACATTTGAATCATGAAACTACATGCATCTTCTTGGATAGTCCTCAAAACAGCTGCAAATTTGAACTTTTGCTCTCTTCTTTTCTATCCTAACTCAATACCTAATTCCACCAAAACTTTGTACTCAGGCATCGGTATCAACCAGTAATTTCTCTCCAAATCCTGAAGGTTTTTAAACATGAGCAGTTCAAACTTTGGGAACTGATAAAGCATTTAGAGAACAAAACTCTTTGTAAAGCTGTGAACATTTTGATGAATGAGTGCAAGGCAATTCCTTTGGGAAAAACACTTCAGTGTTTTTGTAATAAATGGTATCTGCAGCATTCATTTTCAAAATAATGAATCGTTTGCCCCAGATTTTTGTTTCGGTAATATTACAGATTTATAGATAGCTTTCCAACCCCTTTGGGTTTGGATTTTTTGAAAAATGTTTCTTTTGTGTGAAGACTTACATGAAACCCTGGAAATGGGATTTGCCACTTTTCCGCAGTTAGTGATGCCGCTTCTGAAGGTGCCGTGTTTCCACTGACCTGGATTGGGAGTTCCCTTTGCATTACTCATGCAAAACTCTCCTTTGAGCTGTAATTTAATTACTGGACACAGTCCCATGTCTGTTTCATGACCTTATGTGTGGAGAGCCATGGAGCTGAACACTCCCTGTGAGGAGTTCTGGATGCCACCTCAGGAGAATTGAGGCCAGAAAGCCAAGGGAGTGACTGATGGATCACTCCACACACGCATGTCCCTCACACAGCTGAGGCAGCACAGAGGCACAGATCAGTAGACTGTGATTGTGTAGAGTGTTCTGATCCAATGGCTGGGTGTGAATTTCTGCCCCCAAAGAGTGAAGATGGAATAATAAACCTGAGGGCAAGGCCCCCTGGGGTGTGTTGGTGGTGAATTAACGTGTATGGTTTGTGTTATTAAAGGATGGTATTTTAAAAAAACGTGCAAGTACCCAATATGAGCTGCAAATTGTCTTACAAAATTAACAATGACATTTGGTAGAAGGATTAGTCAGTACCCATTTTAGCCTAATGAATAAATGGGGGTTTTGTTCAGTTTCGAGGGGTTCTTATGTAGGCTTGTGAGGGAGGGTGGAATCGTGGTGAAAATGGTCTGTGCTCAGTATAAGCTATTGATGAGGTCTGATTTCTCTAGGTGTTGCTGAAGGTGCTGTATCAATACAAGGAAAAGCAGTACATGGCTCCTAGAGTTCTGCAGCAAACACTGAATTACATCAATCAAGGAGTGTCTCATGCAGTCACCTGGAAGAATCTGAAACCTCATATTCAAGTAAGCCATTTTTGGGGTTTAATACTTAGATGACTCAGAAGTACATTAGTCAGTCTCCTGTACAGTGTTTCCAGCCTTGCTAGAATTCACTTTTTAGGCACTTCTCTTATACATTGCTGGTGGAAAGACTTTAAACCAGTTTAGTGAAGGTTACCTTGAAACATGAACAAAGCCAGCTAATTTATTGCTACCTCTCCTTTGTGCTTTAATTTATTAAGGATTAAAATCCAACACAGCATATTTGGAGATGGTGTTAGCTGCTGAATTTATGGCATTGAATCATCTCCATGTGCCATTATCCAAAGCCAATCTAGTATCTTGTGTTGAACTGTAACTCTACCTAAACACAAAAGATTTGCTTTTTTGTAAAGTGCCACATAAATCCACTCTAAATCCAAATTGGTTTAGGATGTTACCATTTTTTATGAGGAAGTGAGAGGATGGAGAAAATCTGTAAAATACAGGACAGAATACAGAGATTGATTTAGTAGTGCTAACCTGTTCTCAATCTCCTTTTTTATTCCAGGGAATCATCCAAGATGTTATTTTCCCATTGATGTGCTATACAGATGCTGATGAAGAGCTTTGGCAAGAAGATCCATATGAATATATCCGTATGAAATTTGGTGAGCGTTTGAAATCTACTCATGTTAAAGTGATTTCACACAAAGATGGGATTTTTATGGGGTGTTTTTGTGAAAACAGAGATGGCCTTAATCTTAAAAAAAAAAAAGAAACACAGTGTATTAACCAAATACAGAAGTTAATTATATTAACTTGGACATATTGGTGGAGAGAGAATACAACAGTCAACAATGACTCAGGAGTTTGTGCACTTGTAAAACTATTTCATTTTTACAGTTACAAAGTTTTTATTACTTCTGGTCTTGCTAACAACAACTACTTAAATTTAATGTCATTTAAAGGTTATGCCTTACAACAGGTAATATTTCAGGCCCTGGATTTCTTAGGGAATTTCACCCATGGCACAGTTCAGAGCAGATTTACCTCAGCAGTAAATGACACATTATGGAGTAAGCCTGGCCTTCCAGACTTTTCCCATTTCACCTCGTGTGCTCTGCTACTTTGGGGTTTACTCTGAAGTCTGTGCAGTCCTCTGGGGTGGGGAACAAAAGAAATACTTCAGACTCCCTGAAAAAATTCTTCCCTCCACTTGGCATGTTTATGTGGCTAGAACAAAGAATCTTGAGGGGTTTGGGAGTTTTTATCCCTCAGGTCAGAGGCAAACCTGTAAACACTGCAGGTATTACACAAGGCTCTGGTAATCCTCGTCTGCAGAGAAGTGAGAAATTGAGCATTTTTAAACCCAATTAATTCTGTGTGCTGACCTATAGAGCGAATAACATCCATGTCAAAACTTGACTGTTGTCTGCTCCTTCTGTTATAAAAGATTTATTTAGAAATAAGAGACATAGCACTTCAAATTAGACATGTAGAGGCAGCCATCATGAAAAACATGAAACATGTATCCAACCACGTGTTACTCTTTGGTCTTGGAATATCTCTAGCACAAAAGTGTGATTAGCCACCTGAAGGGTGGGTGCACTTTTTTCATATTAAATACATTGGGATCATGAACTGTAGTAAAGGACAGGAATTAATAACTGTTACAATGTTATTTAACAGATGTATTTGAAGACTTCATTTCTCCAACAACTGCTGCTCAGACATTATTGTTTACATCATGTAGTAAAAGGAAAGAGGTAAGCTGTTCAAGGATTATACTGAAATACCACTCGCTAAATTCAGCTTATTTGCTGAAAGAGCTATTAATAAAAGTTTTACTTTTCTGGTCTTATCATAGTATGCAAAAATTTGAAATTTCAAATTTATTTTGCACTGGTCTATTTATGATTCTTGTGTTTGCAAATTCCCCTAGGACCCATACTTGATAGACTATTGTGTGTTTATAACAAAGACATAAAACATTGCCCAAATTCCAGATTTGGAGCAGGCTATTAGATGTTGTAGCATTTCATTCAAAGCACAGGGAATGCTATACCTGGGATGATTGATTGGAATACTTTGACTAACCTTACATGTATTCTAGGTCCTGCAGAAGACAATGGGCTTTTGTTATCAAATCCTTACGGAGCCAAACGCTGATCCTCGTAAGAAA
The DNA here is from genome assembly GCA_013401135.1 of Cettia cetti. Classification (NCBI taxonomy): domain Eukaryota; kingdom Metazoa; phylum Chordata; class Aves; order Passeriformes; family Sylviidae; genus Cettia; species Cettia cetti. The sequence goes on from VZUI01039551.1 coordinate 93,802, forward strand.
GATGGTGCTTTACATATGATTGGTTCTTTGGCTGAAATTCTCCTAAAAGTAAGCAGAACAAATCTGGAGGTTCTTTTCATCCTTTTTTTTTTTTTTTTTTTTTTTTTTTTTTTGCCCCTCCTATTCTTTATCTTAACATATAGTGCCTTAGAAGAAATGCAAATTGCTCTGAGTTCACTAGTTTCTGAATTGCTGCCAGTCTGTTTTAAGCTGTTGAAGTTAATTGTTTTGAGTTTAATGTCAGCTTAATTACTTAATTACCAAAGTTTTATAGGTCATGTTCAAGATTACTGTTTTAAGTTCTGTGCTTCTGGTGAGAATTACTGCACTATTTCTGTGCTACACTTAATTACATTCCCTTTTTTGTGGGAGGAAGGAAAAAAGTCCATCCAGTGTGAGGCTGTTTATTTAATCGACCCTTTTGTGTATAGAAGAGAGGAAATAAAATGAAATTAGTGATGTTGCTCAGTTAAAGTGGTAGCAAAATAGAAGCATGGCATGGAATTGTATATGGACCACAGCCCTAAGCAGCTTCCCTGACCACTTTTACTTTTGATGGCAATGTATTGCCAGTTGAAAGATGTCTCTTGGGGTAAAAAAATGGCTGGGGAAAAAGTGTCACTATTATGACTGAAAATTTAAAAAAATCCATGTAGGAGTCAATTTTAATGACTGAAAAAGGGCTAAGTTAAAAGTCTGAGGGTGTTGTTACACTCTTCACACTTCGTGTGTGACTTTTACTGGGATAGAAATACATTTTTGTATGAAGTTTTAAACTGATGTGGTTCCCTTCATATCTTGACAGAAAAAGATCTATAAGGATCAGATGGAATATATGTTGCAGAATCATGTGTTCCCTCTCTTCAGCAGTGAGCTGGGTTACATGAGAGCACGGGTAAGAAAGTGTGGCATTTGCTGGTGGGATACACTGACTGTTCCAATTGAAGAATTTGGAAATCTTCAACTTCTTCCATCTCACAGATGCTCTCCTTTTTGCTCCTTTTTCATAATAAATTGTACAGTTATTCCAGGGTTGAGTACCAGTTTTCACATGTGATTACAGATAGCTCCTGTGTAGTTTTGGAATGGCTGCAGCGTTGTGTGCACAGTTTCCCGTCTGTGTCTGGTGGTAGGGTCTGTGTGTGTTTTGCACATAGACTGTACTGCTCACACAAAACCTGTGGCCAAAGATGAACCTGAGATCATAGTACTGGTCTAGTGATGTCTGCAGGACAGCCTCCCACTGACCAGCCTCCACACTCTCAAACATCTTCATCGCTGGAAAAGTCTTACAGTATCTTTATTCAACAGGAGTTGCACCTCAGATTCAAGCACTTGTGTAGGTTATGGGTATACAAATAGTTGATAATCCTGTTTGTGGGTTTTGCAGCTCTGAGTTTCTTCAGTGTCTTTTTTTTTTATTTTCAGGCTTGCTGGGTTCTTCATTATTTCTGTGAAGTCAAATTTAAAAGTGACCAGAATCTCCAGACAGCCTTAGAACTCACGAGACGGTGTCTGATAGATGATAGGGAAATGCCTGTGAAAGTGGAAGCTGCAATAGCTCTTCAAGTTCTCATCAGTAATCAAGAGAAAGGTAGGAGCCCTTTCTCACAGCTACAGAAAGCTTTAATGGAATAGGTGTTAACTTTGAGATGCTCAGGCAGACTTGTTTTCTTCTTCCCTGATGTTAATTTCACTCTAGCAGTAGTAATTTGTAATCATTTACTCTAATTTTTCAGCTAAAAAAGTTCAATTTTTTTACTAAATTATACAATAAATTGCATTGTAACATTATGAGACATGATTATTAAAACATGGTAAACAAGAGCTTCATGGTACAGTAAATTTAGTTTTATAAAAATACAGTGGCAATATCTGTCGTGGCATATAGTTGTTCATGTTAAAATTTACTTAAAGAAAAAAAAATGCTGTCTTGATCCAGGCAGGTTTTACGTGGCATAGTATTCTGAAGCTGGCATAAAAGCCACAAAGCAAACATAAATTATATATTTAATACTTCAGGTAGTTTGACAGAGGTGCATATGTCCCCATTGCCATTCACTTAACATTTGCATAGATCAGTAATCTTGCATTTTATGAATTCAGACTGTAGAGCTCTGGTTTTCATACTTAAATTTTGGTTCTCTTGTTATAGATTATTAAAAATTTGTTCTGAATGGTAGTATTGCAGTAATGAGTTATACTACCCATGGTTTTGGCATTTTAATGCTGAAGCATTAAATAAAGTTCTTTGAGGCTGAGGTTCTTACACTGACTGCTCTGTGGTTTTCTAAGAATGTTAATTCAGACATTCCACCTGTTTTACAGCTAAAGAATATATTACTCCATTCATTAGACCTGTAATGCAAGCCTTGCTTCATATTATAAGAGAGACTGAAAATGATGATCTTACTAATGTGATTCAGAAGATGATCTGTGAATATAGTGAAGAAGTTACCCCAATTGCAGTAGAAATGACACAGCATTTGGTGAGATACTTTATGGTGGCTTGGGGAGATGCTTAATATGGGAAAGATTGGTATTTAAAATTGATAGTTGAGTTTGACCATCAGTTAATAGCTGTTGTTATTCCAGTCTGTTTAACTGCATTTATATGAGTAATTTTCTTCTACATTTAGACAGTTTTTCTTCAGAAGTGACTTCATAGCTTACATCAAATGGAAATTTCTGAGAACAATTCTAGAAATGTTTGTGAAATCTTTGCATATTTCCTCCTGATAGTGGTAATAATGAAATTGGTAGCACATATTAGGTAGTCTCTAAAATGTCACTTAGGTTGTCTGTTTTAAAATATTAAAGAGTAGATTTAATTGAAAATTTGGTGTGAAAATAAAGTTGAATCTGCAGGAGAAATTCAGAGCTTGAATGGCCATATCTAACAAGTTGTATTAATGGCTGCAAAAACAGAGGTCAGCTCAGTGCTTCCCTATTAAAGGCCCTTGGAGTTAAAATGGAATTGTTAGCGTGTCCTCTCTGGGAATGCCTGCCAAGTGTTCCAGTCTAGTTCAGCTACTGAGGAAACCTTGTCAGAAGAACTTACCAAGGGAAAATGGACTCCCCTGCATGAGACATAATGTCATTTATGTATTTTTTTTCATTAATAGATGAAGGGTGATGCTCCAATGGCTAACATTCAAATTTTATCATCCTGAAAAGAAATTCTGGAGCAGAGCAGTCAGCTGCTATTATTTGTACACGTTTTCTCAGCAGAAGTCCTGAAATTGTGTCAAATGACAGACTTTCACAATTTAATGACATGTTTATGTGTTGTTCTGCTATTATGTGCAGGCAATGACATTTAACCAGGTGATCCAGACTGGTCCAGATGAAGAGGGCAGTGATGACAAAGCAGTGACAGCGATGGGAATCTTGAATACTATTGATACACTTCTCAGTGTAGTTGAAGATCACAAGGAAGTAAGTAAAAATCAGTTTAAAGCTGCCATGTATGGTCTAAGAACCCTGCAAGTCTTTAATAGTCACAGTGTTCCTGGCATTGTTACCTGAAAGACTGTCCTTTTGGCCAAAAGGATGTCATAACAGAAAACAGTGAAGTGCTTATCACTGGGTAGCCAGGTTGTAACAGAGTGGGTCACTTCTCTAATGCAAATTTCTCTAATGCAATGCATGCAGTAATAGAGCATAAATGTTGCCACAGTGTTTCCCATAAGAATTCAGCTGCTTGTTCAAACAGTAGAGGCAATGTGTCTGTAGCAGGTGGAACTCTGTCAGCTCAGCTGGAAACACACATCTGATTTGATGAGGTCTGCCCTTCAAACAAAACAGATAAAGCTTCACATAGCTCCAAACATTGACTCTGCTGACTGGGTTTGCTCCCTGTGACAGAATCGATGTGGGTAAATACAGCTCTTGTGGCTGTGCTCAGAGATGAGGGATTTTACCTGCCTCATCTGCCCTGGAGAATTTTCCTTTGGGATTAAAACTTCTGTCATTTTGTTTTGGTATACTGAGTGGAGCCACTTCTATCCAGAGCACAGCCAGTTCAAAAGATGCTTAAAATCTTTCTTGACAAAGTCAGCTATAGTCATTTAATAAATACATTATAGGTTTTTAGTGACTAAAGAGCTCAGTAATTAACTGTAGGGCTCTGAAGATTTCACTAAAGAAGCAGCATCATACAAATTCCCAAGGGCAGAATTCAGTGCTGCCACACAATAAACCAAGGACTAGCTCAGCTCATTTACTTGTTGCTAGAGCTGCTCTTCAAGCTTTTCATGTACTTGTTTTTGTCAGCAAATCCTTCTTGCCTTCTAAATTAAAAGTCTGAGTAACGATGTGCTAGTCCTGGGGAGCTCAGTTTGAAACTGTTGGCCAGTAAACATTTATACTTAGAGGTGTCTCACCCACCATGGCCAGTGTTCTAGAGATAAGGTATTGAGCAGGATAGTTTCAAATCCTGTTCTGCATAGCTAAGACCAGAAACTCAGCCTTTACATGTCCCTGTGAGAGGTGAGTGCCCTCAACAGGTTAATGACTGTTCTGTTAGCTATTCCATGGACTGGTTTGTACTAATTGGGAACACTGACTCAGTCTCTAGGACCCACATTTAGACTGGTGGCCCCTATACCATGTGAACATCCTAAGCTACCGTTGGAAAGTGGTTTGGTATTGGGGATTTTTTGGGGTGGTTTTTTTGGTTTTAATTTCTTTTCTGGAACAGGAAATACCTCCTATGATTTCCATTGTTTATTCCTTTGATGTATATATATTTGCTTACAGTGTTTTAATGGGACTGAACTGGTGCAAAGGGTTAGTCAGGCTTTTATTTTTAAAGCATGCCCTATCATGAGATTCTTCCAATTCTCAAAAAACACTTTGTATTGAAAGCTGTCTCACAAATCCTTAGCTGAGTACTGCTTTTACACATTCAGTGTTCTAAAATGTGAGACATTTCTAATTGCTTTTAAAAACTGTATTGTATCTATAGAAACTGCTTTGACAATTTTAAAATGTGTTAAATTTCAACTCTGAAGTATTGAAAATAGTCATTACCTGTCCTTTTTATTTTTTTTTTTAGATTACCCAGCAACTGGAAGGGATCTGTTTGCAAGTGATTGGAACAGTTTTGCAGCAGCATGTATTAGGTATCTGTACTTCTGCTGGCTTACTTTTAAAAGTGCATGGGATTGGCACGATATTTACCTAGACTCTGTTTGTTTTAGAGTTCTACGAGGAGATCTTTTCCTTGGCTCATAGTCTGACCTGCCAGCAGGTTTCTGCACAAATGTGGCAGCTTCTTCCTCTTGTGTTTGAAGTCTTCCAGCAAGATGGTTTTGATTATTTTACTGGTAAGTAATATAAATAAATCAGGAAGCCAGATGGTTTCATGGTTGCAATTTCAGCCATACAATGAATTGCATCATGACTGAAATGTTAGGAAAACACTCAAGTGAGGTTACAGTTGATATCTTTTATTTTGCTGTTGCTGCTACCAGACTTGTTTTGCTAAGGCACCTATGACTTGCACACACTTATTGTGGCAAACATTAAGCAAGAACTGTAATTATTAATACACAGATTCCAACCTGATTTTAATAGCACACAGACAAACCTAACTGATCATCCTTTTTTTTTTTAATACAGATATGATGCCTCTCTTGCATAATTATGTTACTGTTGATACGGATACACTTCTGTCAGACACAAAATATCTTGAAATGATCTACAGTATGTGCAAGAAGGTGAGTAGATTGCTGTGTGGTAACAAAACCTGCCATCTCTGAAGAAATAGTGTTAAACTGAGTACCTTCTTCCACAGCAGCTTTTGACATCTGCTCTTTAAAGCATTTTGCAATCTAATATCCTCTAAGATTCCCCAAATTACTAAGTTATTGCAGAGAAGTTTTAAGAGATTGCATCAAAATTTCAGATATATGCCTTTGGCAGAAGGGAAAAATAAATCATACACAACAAAAGCAGAATAAACAAAGCGGGTTTGGTGCAATACACTTTGTGCATGTGGGCATGCCAGACAGATTGCAAAAGGTAGGTGGATTCTTTCATCTGGGATTTTGTAGCCTCACTGTGGCTGGGATACACTTGCTGTATGTGTGCTGAAGGTCTGACACCTGTTAGCTAAATGAGTGGTGGAGGGATGGAAGCTAAAGGGACAGGAATAGGAAGTTATTTTCCTAAGTTTGTGCCGTGTCAGTGGTGAAAGCTGGGAGCAGAATGCGGTTGGTCTGATTCAATCCAGGCAATTCTGGGCAGGGTTTCTGTATTCTACTTTGTATAACTGGGCTTTCTTGTCCAGTCTCAATGCGCAATATACAGCTTTCCAGAGAGTTAGCACCATGTGAGGAACTTTTTTTTAACCTTTTTATAAGATCTGTGTTAATATTTTATCATCTCTTATAGTAATATGTGGGGATTTCAGTTTTCCACTCCTTGATATAGTGTGAGGTGTCCATATAAGACCTATGGTGAACTGTCAGCTGTGCTGCCTGTGCTATTTCCTGTGTAATTCTTTGAAGATGTTTAAATATTACAGTGAAAACTATTTTAGTATTCTATAAATACTAGTGAATAACTCTTGCCAGCCTTTGTTTGAAAGCAAGTTGCAGCCAGGCCAGATTAGGGTGTTTGTAATTTCTTGGAATGTTACATATGAAATTAACCTGTCATGACCACTTAGTGATTTGGTGTTAGCTGAGCCAGTCTTAGTCTGAGTTAGTCTTTGACTGGCTATCCCATTTTTGTAAATCAAACTTCTACAACATTCAGTACACTAATGCATAAGAAAAGTTTTTCTTTTGTGTATGGAAATAACCCTTGGCAAAATGGCAGCTGATGCTTCTACAGTGCTATTAACTTTACTGATGCTAGTAACTATGGTAGGCCCAGCATCCACAGAGTTCTTGAATATTTGTACATGCAGGTTAGTTTTGCCCACTTTCAGCAGTTCTCAGTTTCTGGTTGTCACCCTGAGCCTTTGCTGTAGGTCTGGTGGCTTCACTGATGGTTGTTAATGTTGGCACTGTTAGAGGGGGCTTTTCAAAGCAGAGCAAAGCAGTGTACAGAGAATACTCCTTGGGGGGATACAGCACCAGTAATGGCTGTGTTTCAGGTCCTTACAGGAGTTGCTGGAGAAGATGCAGAATGTCATGCAGCAAAGCTGTTAGAAGTAATTATTCTTCAGTGTAAAGGGCGTGGCATTGATCAGGTTGGTAACAACTTTGGTTGCTAAAACTAATACTTTTAAAATATTTTCTTGTGTAGTATGAATTGATTATGTATTAAGATGAGTTTTGTCCTGAACACTTCATGTGGTGCCACTGATAATCCTGTCTTGTACTTCAGTATTACTCACTGACAGCACTGCAGAGAGTTCCTGCACGCTTTGGCTCCAGAATTTAGGACACTGCAAAACTCTGGTGTTTCCATGAGTCTGGAGGAGTGCCACCTCAGGAGCATCTTGGTTTTAAAAAGTCAATTAATTGCATTCTAAGTTAATTCTAGTGAATATTTAATGAAAATTATTCTATCTGTCAAGCTCATGGCTTTGAAATAACGAAGAATGAAAATGAAGTTCCTAGAATCCAAATCAATGTAATAGAGAAGGACCAGGGACTTCCTTATGCACATGTGGCAGTTGGAATTTGAGAAATGACTAAGCTGATTTTTCTGGACTTCCTAGTGTACACATTTTCTCTATTTTCCATTTTTAATACACAAGATTATAGAACGAGAAGTTACGTTTGCTGTGCAGGATGTCACAAAATCCATGTGATTAAATATTTTCACATTTTCATTTTATCTTTGTATCTGACTTCTGCTGGCAATTAAAGATGACTCAGTTTTATGCCATCTGTGTTTATGTGCCACACTGTTTAAATACAGAAGGACAAGTTTTATTTTTGATCACTGAGTGTGTAATGTTCTCACTGTCCAGTGCATCCCCTTGTTTGTGGAAGCTGCCTTGGAGAGACTGACCAGAGAAGTGAAAACCAGTGAACTGCGAACCATGTGCCTCCAGGTTGCCATAGCTGCTTTGTATTACAATCCTCATTTACTATTAAACACGTTGGAAAATCTTCGTTTCCCTAATAATGTGGAGCCTGTCACCAATCACTTCATAACTCAGTGGCTTAATGATGTGGACTGTTTCCTGGGGTAAGTGTTGGTACTTCTGGAGATGATTCTCTGGGATACACCTTTGTATGACCTGCTTGTAAATCGTGACAAAATTTGCAACTGTTTTACTCTTCTGTTTTGTAGACTTCATGACAGAAAGATGTGTGTGCTTGGCTTGTGTGCTCTTATTGATCTGGAGCAAATACCACAGGTTTTAAATCAAGTTGCTGGGCAGATCCTGCCAGCTTTTATCCTTTTATTTAATGGATTGAAGAGAGCATATGCCTGTCATGCAGAGCATGAAAATGATAGTGATGATGATGATGAAGCTGAAGAAGATGAGGAAACAGGTATGGAGACGGAACTTTTGATGTTATTTTGTATGTTTCATTTTTTTCTGATGGAGATACTGAGTTCTTTTACGGAATTCTTCTGAGTACCCTAATTCCAAAAACAAAGCACTGCAGTAGAACACCGGACGTCTTCTGACAGCTTCTAAGTATTACTAAGACTTACTTTCCACTCCCTCTCAAAAACTGACTTCCAGGGCTGACTGAAATGAGTTCCCCCCTTTCCAGCCTCTATTGTATTGTTACCAGTTCCACTGCCTGTTTTATCTAATTAGCCAAATTTCTAAAGAATTGTTCTTGCTGTTCTCAAGATAAACCTTTTTTCATTTATAATTAACTCAGAGGAGCTGGGGAGTGACGAAGATGACATTGATGAAGATGGTCAAGAATATCTAGAAATTCTAGCAAAACAGGCAGGTGAAGATGGAGATGATGAAGACTGGGAAGAAGATGATGCTGAAGAGACTGCTTTGGAAGGCTATTCCACGATTATTGATGATGAAGACAACCCTATTGATGAATATCAGATATTTAAAACAATTTTTCAGAGTAAGTAACTATTTTTTTCCTGGCCAACAAGTCACATTTCAATTTTAGTGTACACTGTTGTAAACCAGAACCTGTTCAAAACTTCCAAACAGGCTTTCCAATCTGTGCTTGAACCATTCCTTTCTTTGGAAAGGAGATGCCATCATTAAACTTTGAGAGCAGAGGGAGATGCTTAAATGAATTTATAGTAGTTGGGAAGAGGTCAGAAGCTGTACTAGTGTTTAAATGTCTTGAATTGTGTAACCATAACAGAATATTACTCTGATTAAAATGGCAGTGAGTGAGTAAGGTTTGAGTTCTAGAACACTTCAATCAACACCTTCCTTTTGCTTATGCTTTCTTTCTGCTGCAGCAATTCAGAACCGTAACCCTGTGTGGTACCAGGCTTTGACACAGGGCCTGACCGAAGAGCAAAGGAAGCAGCTGCAGGACATAGCCACCCTGGCAGATCAGCGGCGGGCAGCACACGGTACCTGCATCCCTCTCTACCCATAGTGCCTCCTCCTCTCTCAATGCCCTGCCTGTGCTCAAGAAGCAAAATACAAAAAAGGCCTAGAATGCAAGCCTGATAATGTCTCCATCAAAACAGGGTTGTTTGAAATCTCCTAAAATGGGCAGGTCACAAAGCCTCGATGCACAAAACTGGGAGGCACTACCACAGGTGGGAGGAATGGTAGAAACACTTGGAGAGCTGGCCAAGGAAATAAAAGCGTATTTGTCCTAATTTCTTGGATTTGAAAACAATCTATTTAATTACCTGAAGGCAGAGGAACTCCAGGTATGTTAACAAGCACATCAAGTGGCTGATGTATCATTTCCTGAGATGTGGCGTAGTCCAGCAGGGATAGACAAGGACTCTGTGGGTAGGAGAATACCTAATTATGAAAGTAGTACCATCTGTAAAGCCACATCATTAAGCCTATTCAATATTACATATAATACAGATTTAAAAATCTGTATTCACTTTCTTTTTTTTAAGTTTTCCCTTTTGAGAGTAAGCCAATACATATCACATTGAATGATGAGAGATCAGTCCAGCTCTGTCTTACTGAGCAATTGCTACAAATGTTTCAAAACAGAAATTCATAAATTTTTCAATAAAAAGATTGGTAGTAAGAATACACATTTGATAAGTGCTTTTTTGAGAGAACAGCCTAAATCACCTCACAAAGCTTGTGTCAAGAATGATCCAGTTTTAATGGTTATAAAATACAATTTCACTGTGACCCCTGTCAAGCAGTAGACATTATATGATGTAATTATATGCTACTGCATTTTATGGAGACAAAAGAAGTTTGAGGTGGGTCTTTGTTTGGTATTGTTTTTGCAGAGAAGTTGTGTTTAACTTTAAGCAACCAGATCCTTATGGGAAATTCTTGCCTACTATCAGAGCACACTGATACTACATTTAGGCCACTTATCACACATGGGGACATCCTGTTCAAAGGATTTGAAATTCAGTTCTCCCTTGTTAATGTAGCTTAGAGGAATTTCCATATGCTAGAGATTTGTCTTCTGTGGAGCTGTGAGGGATTCTCCCCCCATGCTCTGTTAGCCATGGTGACATCTTTCTGGCCTGTTTCCAGAGAAACAGGGCCAAAATGCAGATGTGCTAGATCATATGGGCTGTCCTGTATTCCCAGAGAGATTGCAACTGTTTTGATTTAGGAGAAAGCCCTAACACCAACATAAGACATTAATAAGTGTTGTCATCTTAGCCTGGGAATAATACAAACCACCTTCTGCACTATCTAGATTGTAGTAAAGGTACAACCTAAATTACCTGCCTGATTTTCAGTTGTCCATGTATTAGAGCTTGTAAAAAGCTCTAATTTACAGTAAAACCTGTCCTACAGCAGTGTTTGAAGGATGGTAAAACCAAACAGCTTAACTATCACTGGTAGTTACAGTGATGGATATGTGGACCTCAGATGTCTAAAGATCCTAAGATTTGGTTGAAAATGAAAGGGATCAACTTGGTAGTTTTCTCGCAGAATTGAGTTTTGTGGTCTAGTAACCTAAAGTCCAAATTACCTGCTTGGGTAGCAGCATGTGTAAGAAGGCTTTTTCTGGTGCTTCAGTGGCAGTTTCTGCTTATACTGTTGAATTGAGATAGAAACACCGAAAAATTAGCCAATATCTGTGTACTGCATTTTTGCACATGTGCTGTGTTACTGATTTGACTGCAAAGTCTGTTGATGCTAACCAGAAAGAATTGTGTTGCTGTTACCAAGTTTGTAAGTGCAGCATTCATTCAGGTCCTGTTCATTTTGAAGTACAAATTCATGAAAGCATGGTGATAACAGTATTGAGAAGTTAAAATAAGTAAATAGTCAGTCCATCTGCTCTTTGGGGCCTGGCATATTTCCTCTTGTGGGTGCAGAATCCTTTGTTGGGTAACCCAGGTTAAACCTGTATCTCTGGGAGACTCAGAGTGGTCAGTCACAGAATCTTGGTCTGTCTTCCCCCCTACGCACACACTAAAACTTCTTTCTTCTGTTTTTTTGTTTTGTTTTAGAATCCAAAATGATTGAAAAGCATGGAGGATACAAATTCAATGCTCCAGTTGTGCCAACTTCATTTAATTTTGGAGGCCCTGCCCCAGGAATGAATTGAATTATCACTTTTCCTGCTACTGTGTGATTGTAGTGAAGAGCTTGTGTTCCTCCCAATAGTGGTTCCAGAACTGGTTCATGTTATCTACAACTCACTCTAAACTAATTTATAAATAGATTGGACAAAAGCCCCAGAAGTGGGACCTGATTATACAACATGATACTGGAAAGCAAACCAGAGGTTTTTTTGAAGATAGGAAGAATCTGAATTTAAAGCTTCAAATGACACACTTTGGAGATCGGAAATCAAGAGGGGATGTCATGAAGGCAGCTTTTTCTTTTTCTGAGGAAAAAAACTAGACATGGGCTGCAGGACTATTTAAAATGTCTCATTTACAGTACAAGGTAGAAGGCAGACCTAATTTTTACACCTGTGGCAGTATGAGTATTTGCCCAGTTTCTTTCCCTTTTATCCCTACTACTGGGTGTTTATTCTTTTAATGTAAATAAGATGAGGTAATCAGCCTTACTTAATCTTCATCGTTTCCATTTATCAAGATTGTTCATATGTAGAATATTGGACACTTTATGTAGCACTACATAACTGATAAATCTGTAAATGAATTAGCACTTTCATATTGAAACAAGCCTGCTAGCCTATGTACAAAAATAGCAAAATGTTTGCTATTTATAAAAATAAAAAAATAAGGGATGTATTGGGGAAAATAATTTCAAGTTACTAATTTAAAATGAACTAGCAGTTTTGTACCTGGTGACTTTGTGGTGCAGTCACCTCTGGTTGTGACTTGAATTCGGATATGTAAAAAGGGGTTAGTGATATTTCATTGCTGCTAAAGAAAAAATAGCAACACCCTCCGTGTCCTTTGTTTTTTTTAAAGATCTCACTGTACAAGCTAGAAAATTGAACAAATGTGTACTGTAAGCACAAGGAAAAGTTATCCTCTCTAAAGCAGGTAAATGAGATGTGAAGTTCTTAAGGTCAATTGAAGTGTATGGGTGAAACGTCTACGTATGCAATCTATTAAAAACAAGTGTCATTGGCTGATCTGGGCTATGGTACATAAATACAGGTTTTTTCCCCAGGTGTGCAAAATACTCTTCTTCCAGCTCATGGCAGGTGCAGGTGCACTACTCCTGCATTTCATTCCCCCTCTTTTTGCACTTGCAGCATTAGTGTGTGCTGTTGTCTGCCTGATCCAGACAGTGTATTTGAAGTTTTGCCAATCTTTCAGTTTTGAAGACACAATTTTCTTCCTTCAAAGTTGCTATAGTAACTAGTATTTTAGCTAGAGAGGCAAAATACAGTTCCCTCTGGGACCACTATCAAAACCACTGTATGAAGAAGCCAGCAGGGAGAGGCTGTGAATGGGTTGGCTTAAAATGCCCCCTTTTTCTTTTCTAAAAGCAAAATCCATTGGCGTTTGATCTTGCCTTGAGATCATTGGTGTCAGGTCTTTTAAATCAAATGTTTGGGTTTGTTTTTTTTTTTTTTTCTTTAGGCTGTTTTTATATAAAAATGTCACCTGCTGTTACAATTGATATTAAACAAGCTACCTTAATTTAATGTAAGCCTCCAAAATTTAAATACAGGTTAAAAATAAACTGAGTTTTTATCTGTAAAAATGAAATGCACATATATATATATTATGATACTCAAAATGCAGTCTTCAGAAAATTGGTCTGTGTGGTGTGTTTTTTTGCATCAGCAGAGTAGCAGGATTTAGTGGTGCTTTGGGGTTTCCTTGCTGAGCTGCCCAGCCCACGCTCTGCCTTGCCCTGGTGCTCCCCCGGCAGCAGGAGGGCTTCTCCAGCCTCTCCACTCCCGCTGCCTTGCTCCAGCAAATGCTTCCCTGCACCCGGGGGCCAAGGTGGGACACGGAGCCCTACCCCAGTACCAAAGGGACACTTGGAAAGACAAGCACCTGAGGCAAAAGAGCCTTGGATGGGAATATCCATCCTCGTGGTGGTGTGAGAGCCAGGGTAGCTCCTGAGCATCTTTAGGTGATGCACAGAGCAGAACTTATTTGGGGGTTTGTGACTGTAACTCACGGGCATGGCCAGGTGTGCTCCTGCCCCCAGGGAATCTCTAGACAGGGGTTTATTTTTGTAGAAAAAGCTGACAGACGTGCTTCCAGCATGCCTTCTTCTGTGCATTCCTTGGGAACAGCCAGTTTGACAAATCATTTCTGAACATCTGCTTGTTGGGTATCTGCCTACCTTTGTATACATCCTAATAATGTATGGGAACCTTTGAGGACAGACGAGCCATTTTGGGCCCTGTGGCAGAGGATGTGACAGCAGCAGTGAGAAGGCTTCGTGTATAAAGCAGATGAAAAAAAAAATAGGGGGAAATCACCAATTTTAGTGCCATTTTCAGTTCTGGAACAATTTTTCAAGTCACAAGGAAGAATTTTATCTTGGTGTGAGGAATACAGTCTTTCTTCAAGGGTGCTTTTATGTGTCACTAGACTGCTTAGCAAGGAGCATCTTTTCAAAGAATGGATCTAGAACTTTGCTTTCCTTTGCTCCAAGAAATGTATTTATATAAATTGCAAAACAATTTTGCATTGTTGTTGGTGGTGATAGCGCATTTTGTGATGCAATATATCAATTTCAATGATACACTTATGTCAAATTAAAAACTGATCTTCCTCCTAGAACTTGCACTTATCCATTCCATTTTCAAGGATAATGCAACTCTAAAGGAAGAGTTGGGAAATTTAAAGCCTCTGGTTTTTTTCTATTATGGAAGATCTCCCTGGATTAATAAACATCTAAAGCAAATCTTTATCTTCACTTATTTCAGTGTGGTGTTTTGAATGTAGCTCTATCCTTACAATAGAGTCCTGCTTGAGTTGCACAGCTCTCAGGTTTGTATTCCCCTCTTGAAAATATTTCTCCAAACAAATGTTAGGCACAACCAGAATTCTCTTCAACTCTGTTAAATATAAAAAATAGGCAGTTTCTCAAAATGCTGACATACTGGGTTAATTTAATCCTTTTAAATTACTGTCTTCAAAGGATTATTCATATGTATCAGCATAGTACAGCAAAGCTCTGTTCAAATCTCAGATAGCCTAGGACTGTTACTGAAAGATATATGAAGTCTCCAGTGGAGCCATTACTGACTACCTGCCAATAAACATGTAGATTTTAATTGTGCCTAGTAATGGATACCTGGTAAGTTTTATGGGTTGATTATATTCTCTGTGGACCCTTCTACATGTCCAGAATGAGGGAGGTGGAAAAGCTTTGTCTGCTGTTATCAGTCACTTTTCAACCAATATGTAGCGTTATCTTAAATGGCTGTCACTGGTTTGTGTATTACTGCTTTTTATAGCAAACTCTTCATGCTGGAAACTAAGCACTTCAGAATAGGAAAGAGAGATTGGAGTATTTTACAGAGAGATTAATAATTGTTAAGACAAGGGAAGTTGGCACATCAGAAACAGGATTTTATATTGGGTATTTTACTGCTGCTGTACTTTGAACCAAACTGATGACTGCAGCTTAGACTTGGCTTAAAACTTAAAATTAGGAGACAGTATATTAAAGAAAAACTGCTGGCCATTTCGGCCTGTTTGGGAATAAGTTTTTTTTTTTTTTGGGGGGGGGGGGGGGGAGGTTTTGTGTGGGGTTTTGCTTTTTGTACAACTGCAATAATTTTGGACTGCAAGAATTTCGAACTGGAGTGAAACGTAAATGTTTTTACATCTCTTACGTTCAGGAAGATGCAGTAAGTCCATCAGAGCTGCACTTAGTGTCCCATCAATGGGGATGATTCCCGTCAACAGCACGACAGGGTTTTCTAAAAAACCACTTACGGAATTAACCGTAACATGCTTTGCTTGCCTTGAACTGAGAGCTGTTGGATTATTTATTACACGTTTCCATACCTAAAAATCACGTAGGGATAAACACACCGAAGCAGAGCTTTAAGCACAGCGTCCTTCTCCCCCAGAGCCGGGCTGGAATGGCAGCCTGAGATAATGCGGCAGGAGGCCGGGAGGGAAAGGGCAGAGCTCTCCCTGTCCCCGGCCGGCCGCGGGGCCCCGCGCACGGCCCAAGGGAGCGCGGGCGGCCCCGGCCCAGCCCGATCTGCTCCCCGGGGGCCCCGGAGGGCTCGGCGTCCGCTGCCCGTCCCCTCCCCTCCCCGTCCCCGCCGCCTCAGGCGCTGCCGGCCCGCGCGGCTCCCGCCGGGGGAGGGCAGGAAATGGCGCCGCTCC